>JAUMHI010000039.1:2286746-2328705 GCA_032359435.1 Enteromius unitaeniatus | reverse complement strand
TTGAGTATGCAGTGCATCGTCAATGCATCGTGATGCATCGAGATATCGTATTGAACCGAATCGATGACATAATAATCGAAATCGAACCGAACCGTGAGACCAATGTAGGTTCACACACCTACTTATCATCATGCATATTACTAGATTTATTAGTAGTAACATATCAATGCCATATTCTATATCCCTAATCCTACCAATACCTAAACTTAGCTACCTTACTAACTATTAAAAAGCAGCAAGTTAGGAGTTTATTGAGACAAGTCGTAATAAATAGTGAATAACTGTTCACTATTCTAAATTGTTACCACACTTTTAAATCTAAAACTGAACACAATTTTCGTACTGTACATTATTATTTTGTGAAACTTAGTCCATACTAACCATTGCTTCAACTGTGTGTGAATAGCCTTTGATGACCAAGGAAGGAATAAATGCAGTAAGTACATCGCTTTCATTGTTGGCCTTTATATATTTGTAAGTGATCGCAGTCAGTGTGACGTACTGTAGGAAATAGCGGTAGGTGGAGGATGGGAGGAGGAAGAGTGAGCTGAAGACACAGCGGAGATACAGTGGTGGAGGGGGGGTGGGCTAGACGCTCTCTGGGCACAGAGCCAAAAAATGTCAACGCTGCAAGACAAACAAGAGAGCCGAGAGCCCTCGGGAACCCGCTGGCTAGCAACAGCAGCCTACAGAAGAAGAAATCTACAGCCCCTCCATCCGACACAATCATGCATTAGAAACCCAGAACTTCTGAACCATTTGAGAAGACCAGAGCTGACATATCAGTAAACCCCTGAATAACACGAAAATCTCCTTTAGTCACCCAACTACACTCAACAAATAACAGACAAAAGATGGGATAAAAGAACCTTTAGAGTCTGATTCTATTTCCGCAGGCGATTAAACAGCAGTGAAAGTGTGGCGTGAAATCCTGTTTTATGAATTCCAGACCATGTGCCGGCACCTTTTTATTTCAGGAGAAGAAAACTTCCTACCACGCCAATGAAAAACAGCGAAAGGTGATTTTTCATATGTTCAGTTCCTGGCGGGCAAACAGCCGCTAAAAATAGCTTTTCACTGGACTGACTCGCCATCATAGCAGTCCGATGACTTTCATCTTCCTGCACTTTCACAAGCTCTGCTGGCAATTTATTGCCCTAATAGATCACACAAATGCCTGCCATAAAGACCCCTGTCATTATACTCAAATCACGTAGGTCTTTCAGCGATTGCACATTTGTCTCAATAAAATGCAAAACATCCAACAGTTCAGCACGCTAATGGACTTAGCATAAGAGGAAACTCATGTAACTGAGGCTAAATTGAGAGTGATCAGTTCTGAGGTTATTAGTGATGCATCAAGGGAGGAAAAAAAAAGTTGTCAAGTGAATTTTAAGGGGAGAAAAAGTTGTCAAGTTATATTTAGTGAGATTAGAACAAACCCTGTAATTGGCTTTTTTTTTTTTTAATCTTTCCTTCTTTCAGCCTCCAGAGAGATTTACATTGGCGTATATTCTAAAACATTACAGCTAACCCAAAAATATTCACCCTCATGTCCTTCCATATCAGTATGACTATCTTTTTTCAGTGATATTTTGAGTGTTTTTTAATATTCAATGAAAGTTAGTGTTGTTTGGACAGTGACTTTCTTCAGAATATCTAAAAATGTGTAAACTATTCTTTCAAGCAGACCAAAGTCAATGTTTAACAGCCTCAAACGTACCCACTGACTGCCCACAATAAAATCACTGACCATCTGACGCATACTGCACACAAAACACCTGAACACCACAAGTTCCAATCAGACTGGAGACCGCTATTCAGTCGCTTCTTACTTCTTCAAAAGAAAATCAATACTTTCATTCATGTAGAATGCATATCCTAGTGAAAAATAAATATGATAAAATATTTCTTTCATGCTATAATAGAAATACACGTATGTGTTTTTGTTACTTAACAAAAAGTACAGTTGCAGGGTATTTTTATTTACTAAACTAGTACACCTAAACTCGGCTATACTGGAACTAGGGTTGGGTGATGTTGAGCAATTTGGCATCGTACGATATCTAATGTGAAACATCACGATGGACGATGATATCGTCGCCGCAGGTGGCGGTTGGGGGGGGTGTTTAGTTGTAACTAAAACACCAAGCCCTGCCCCACGACTGACAAAAATAACAGTGTTCGCATAAACGGGTGAGAGAGGAGTGCTTGAATCGAGCATGTGCAAGGGTTTGAATTGAGCTCGCAGACCCGTTTCTTCGCATGTACATCGGTTTTCCTCTCGCAGAAATGATTTACCGCGCTATTATTTGAAGTTCTTACAATCATCAACAGTGAAACTAAACACAGTTTAAGTTTAATAATACATTGTGCACAAGCAGTGCTCCAAATAAAGTTTAATCATAACTTCTCATGCAGACACAGGAGTGAAGACTGCTAAAAATTAATGATAAGAATAAATGACAATCTTTAACACAAGAACATGCAAAACGGATGTAAAAAATATTTCACAGTATTACTGTTTTTAAATGTATTTTTGGATCCAATAATTGCAGCCTTGGTAAGTTTATACAATCACAATATATTTTAAAGGCAAGCAAACTATATCTAGCTATATTTTCTGCCTGTGAAATAATCAGTATTAACTACTTCTAGGGGAAAAAAAAGAAAAGAAAAATCACTCATTGCCAAGTCTGAACTCTGAGTTCAGGGAGCCGAGTTATTATTGTGGTATCCATCCATTTCAGAATTACCCGCCCCTAAACACCACAAACTACAGCAGTCAGGGGGTCTCTTCCTGTCTAAGTGGGCGTTTCTTGGCCAGAATAAGCCACAAATACTGAAATACTGAATACAGATGAACTATGAAATAACTGCCAGACTTTCAGCACCGTGAAACCCAGAAAAGTATTTATAGAGTTATAGACTACATCTTCCAGTCCTTTGAATTATTAAAATGTTGTTACTGTAAAGATAACACCAAAACAAATCATTTGTCATAATTTACTTGCACTCATAACATTTTGGTTCATCTTTAAAATAATCCTTTTTTTGTTCTTTTAAGTGAGTAGAGTTTTATGTCCATCAGTTGAAAAGATGTCACTTTTATGACCTTTTTGGAACTTCTATGTTATGGTCAGTTACCTGAACTCTTGATGGAGGGACTGAAACCTCTCAGGCTTTATTAAAATATTAGAATTTTATTGTTATAAAAATTAACCAACATCTTTTTGGGCTTAGGGTGACACGACATGAAAGAATTTTCATATCTCTTTAAGTCATTCTGAAAGGCTTGATGGACATAAAGGTCTATACACCTTTAGAGTAACTGAGGGCTGCCATTTTGCATGCAACCAAGCAGGTGAAAAGTGGCAATCTACGAATAAAACATGCCTTTCTAAAAGGTTAATGAATTCAGAGAACTGCTACAGTGTCTCAGGGAGGCAAACTCGCCCTTGAAAGACTCATCTGGGCGGCCTTTTGGCCTGCAGTTCTCAAGAAGAATGTAAAACGCATGCCAAAAACACAGCCTGAAGGTTCAAAAACTCAAAACTTGCATGAAAAGAGAATAAAATGCACAAAATACATTTAAAAAAAAAATCTTATTGCTTTTCATGTGTAAATAAAGTCTCAGGAGACTTGATCTGAATTCTACAGGCCTATGTTATAAAGATATCAAAGGCAGATCTCTATATCTCTATCTCGCTATACGAAGGTCAGTGGGCCACAATCTTCAGAGATCAGCATAAAGCTAACTTTGGGAATCACAACTGTTAGTATATACGATCCAGAAAAAGCTGATGCTATTGATGAGCTAGACTGACTTGAGCCATTAATGTCAAAGCTCGACAAGACACCAAGACAACTACATAGTCTAAGACAAAAACAAACCAAAAAAGATTTTGTAAAAGAGACAAAAGACCTCTTGTTCAATAACAAATAGTTTAAGGTGGCTCAGAGGGGAATGTGGAAATTAATAGGACATAATCACTCAGCTATAAATGAAAGAGTGATTCCTTAAGCATTACTAGTCTCATAGCAGTGACTGTGAGAAGCTCACATGGGAGTCTATTTTGGATTTGAATAGATATGCTGAACTGGTTCGTGTGCCAACAGAGCAATGTGGCACATCACCACCAAGTGTAGAAAATAGCAATAGCAAATAGCAACAAACTTGGAAACGTAAAATGCATACAACTGGAAAATGAAGCACCCACAACAGAGAAGAAGAAAACGACAGCTGCTTGCAGTATTTAGGCAAAGAGATAAACACCTGCAAGATCACTTGTTTAACGAAATAGCCATGTTTTCACTGTAATGGTAAACAAGTTGTTTGTTACAATATTAACAGAAAGTTGACATTATTTCTGTAACAAATAAAAGAGTTTTTGGTTTGGTTTTCACAGAAACCAGTTAACCCTAACAGATCTAACCATCGAAATGAGAAGCAATCCATGGTTTTATCTATGGTTACTACGGTCTTGTCACAATGCCACAGCTGCTATACAAGAGCAGAGTTTCATAAGGGAATCACACACCAGACTCGGCAAACGACCAAACATGAAGCCACACTGTGCAAATCCCAAGCCACAGCAACGCTAGTTAGGCTTCATAAGAACAAGCTGAGAGGGGCAATGTGACCTAAGCTTTATGGTAATCTGAGCATTAAGTGGCCTCTTTTTGTGTGACCCTTTTTCACTCCTGAAGAACACACGGCCCTTTTCAAAGGTCTGGCTCTGACGGGGCCCCTGACCCTGTGAGGGGGGCAGAAACTCTCCCTGCCAAATTAGCAACTGCACCACATGAACAGCCAAGGGGACGTTTGACATTGGTGCTGTCCTCAGACGCTAAGCACATTAGCATTATCCTTGCCACTGTAACCATAATGTCCGCCTTGAACAACTGTTAACCAACGGTTGAAATTTGCCATTGCCAAACACTCTCCATAGCAAAATAAACACTGACACAATCTGACAGCTTATATTGACTCATACTTCTTATGAATTCACTACAATTTCACAGCAGTACCTATGTAATAACTAACATCTGGCTGGGAACTATTACCTATTTTAATCAACATAGAGGCTAGTTACTTAATAAAAACCATAAAATCTAAAGCTTATATATACACATATATTCATGAAACACGTCCAGTATTTCATTGCAACTGAACTAATAGTTTTGATGGATCTGAATGCTTAATTCAAGGGCAATATGCAGAGCTTCGAGCACACAGTGAATGAAATCGACCGGGTTTCGAGTCAGTAGCATTATAATATCATAAACCCGAGTGAGGTGCCAACATTTTTGAGCATCGACACGACGTGACGGGACTCCCATCAAATATAGGACACATGTATTTACACCCCACACCATTCAAGAGCCAAACTAACCGCGACGGGCAAATCACAACATTGCTCACATTATGAATCTTAAATACGACTGGAATCCGATAAGAAAGCTTATCTGTCGTCTGTTTAGAAAATGGGCCAATGTTGATGTTTGGGGGGGGGGAGTAAACATTTGCACACGCAAGCTATTCATAGGCATCAAAACAGAAAGCACATGCTATTAAATAAAGCAGCGAGCGTTTAAACGCCGTGCGCCCAGGTGATTTCAATAATCCTGCGCCCCTTCGCCCACGGCTTCCAGAAACAAAATAGCACAAAAGAAAATGCTAAAATGACGCATTGTCACTCTGTACAGAAACGATCACACCCCGCCCACTGAAACAGTATAACAGTTTTCTTAAAAAAAGCATCGTCTTACCTGTTTTTCGCACACGGAGCAACTGCGTCCTGCTGTTCAAATGCGATGCATGAGCTGCATGGTGAAGGAGGATGTTGTCGATACCCGTACTGACACAGATCAGATATTATTCAGTCGCAGTCAGACACCGAGCTGCAATGGCGAGCCCGACTTTCCAGTTGAGGAATTCAGCTCTCAATCTGCAGCGGAATTTATCCAGAGGGGTGTGTGGGGGGGGTGGGGGACGGGACAAAACTCTAAAACTCCAGTGCAAACATTGAAAAGGACACGAAACGACAGTTTTGCACGTCAGCAAGAAAGCCTAAGGTTGATCAGCTGTAACATTTCGGCGATCCTTAGGAGCACACCCACACAGACGCGCGCGCACTGGCAGCTCGAGCTCTTGTGTGTATTTGGATGTATATAAAGTGCGTAAAGGGAATATTTCAGCATGCCTTGAGTTTAGCTAACACGCATGTAAACGAGTCCGCGCGAGTAAATGCCCCGACGCTCAGACGGTGGGGAAATTCCAACGCATCCATTTAAAGTGATACTGCACTGACGTGAAGCGTTCACTGGGTTTTCGTTTGTGGCGCTCCAGCAGCCATTTTGTTGAAACTGACAACAGCGTCTCAAGTCTCAGTAGAGTAAAACAGGAAGCGCCCCCCATTCCCCGGCGGCACGTCACGTGACTCCAACTAACAAACAATCCAACCCCTCTGTTAAAATATCGCTCCACATTTGTTGTTGCTATGACAACGAGGGTCGAGGTAACACCTCCCTCCCCCAACAACGCACACTGACGTACAGCCAGCCATCCCTTGTGTAGCGCTTATATTAACCATTAATCGGGTTTTCTCAGCAATTCTTTAAAATACAGAAAGCACCTGCATCCATTTTAGACACTATGCCTTGATAACATCCCGGTTCGAAGATGTTTTTGTTTGACACATATGCGCACCGGCAGGGGGCGCAATTTCAACAACCCACTAGACATCGGTTGAAAATCATCTCTCAATTATGACTTAACTTATTGACTGAAAATTAAAAACAAATGAATAGGCAGTCATTTGTGCATTCCCAATTTATTTAGCTTATCCCTTGCTGACGCGGGAAGTGACAGACTTGCAGCTTTGTTCTGTCATTCCTGGTTTATTGGGCTGCCAGACACGTCTTGACACAGGTTGTCTTCTACACGTCTCACCAGCTCCATGTTAAATGCACAGCTAGAAGCAGACATGCATTTATTTGCATTGCAAGCACATTTTTCTCTTACAGAACAAATATCAAAAACAAAACAATTACTGCTTTTACTGAGTTTGATCATTATTACATAAAATACGTTTGCGCAAATGATTGTAGGTGGCTTATATCACATTGAAGAAGCAAAATTCATATACAGGCACAGATTTCAGTGTATATTTTTAGTATATATACAATTCGCTGGATGAGAATGTGTAGGCTATTTATGCAGTGAACCACTTTATTTATTATTATAAATAAGCAGGTGAGAACGTGGGCTCTTTTAACATTTTTTAATTTACCCCAACAATCAGCTAATTTTTCTTTTCTTTTATAAAGTTTCAAACATTGATATGTTTCTTACTCTTACTTCCGAATGCCTTTATTAACCCCATAGAGCCCCCATTCACTGCCATTATAAAGCTTGGAAGAGTCAGGACATTTTTTATTAGAGCTCTGCCTGTATTCAAGTGATGCCACAATTTGGGACACATCACCCAGTGTTATCAAGCATAACTTTCATAATGTAACTATTTCATGCTTTAATATAGGTTTAGTATGGTCTCCACTGCAATGCTCACCCATCTCTGTCCCACTCCTGCTTACAGCTTTATCACATCACGGACTGAGAAAGGCAAATATGGTCGAAAAGCTGGCCAAACATTTCACTGAGCAATGAGCCAAAAACTGACCTCACTAAAGACTCATCTTTCTCGCTCTCATTAGCATTCATCCACCCAGTGACAGCCAGAGCGCTTCTGTTGGCCAGATGAATATAAGGGGGTGGCTGGGTCGCTTTAGGTAGTTAAAAGACAAGGGCTTGCCGATAAAGACGTGCTGACAGACCTTCAAGGGGCCAATTAAATAACAATCCGCCCTAATGTCATCTGCATATGGATTACGGCTGAGATATGTAATGCAGTGGCAGTGGAGAAACGTGATTACTGAGTGCATTTAATGATGAAGTATGTATAGAGGCATAAAAGCTAAGCTTGGCAGGGAGAGCTAATCACAGCTCATGGCAATTAATCTTGCTTGTCGTGATAATTCAGGTCCATTATTCTCCACGTCACCTCTTCAGCCTAGAAGCAACATCGCAGAGTTGCAAAAGGGGCAGCCCAGACAATGAAATGTGTATCAAGTCTCGTCTTTGGGAGCAAGTTACGGCAATAGTATAATATACTTTAGAGTGTGCATGGATTTGGAATGTGTGTTAATTTACTGTCCGATGACATGGGTACCATAATTATGGGCAGGGCATCTCTGGGTTGGATTAATTTCCCTTGAGACCTTTGTAATGGATAAGGCCAGGAGTTGGAGTCGGACCAGGCATCTCAGGCAGCATCACAAATCACAATGTCCAAGTGAAATGTAGAAATTAGCACATTCTCTGACATAACTGTCACATTCAAAGAGGAATATTGGAAAATCACGTCCAGAGGAGCCACATAAACAATACAAAACAATGGTGACAAGTCATTTATTCATTTATTAACCAAAATCAGGTCAACATGCAATATGCATGGAATTTGTGTTATTTTAGTACCATTTATACTGTTGTAGCATTTATTTGAAATGATCTTTTATAGTTAATTTTAGACCTAATAATTAGTTCAGTTTTACACATTTTATTATGTGCTTTTACATTTCATAGCTTTCTTAAATCTAATATTTAAATATGACATTTTCAACATTTCTATTTTTCTTACATTTTTTATTTCCTTTTTAGTGATTTTAGTTTTTCAATTAGATGACAATGAATGCAATATTTCTCATTTTCATTTAGGTTTATTTGATTTCAGTTTATGAAAATTATTTTTCATAGTTTTAGAGAACAAGTTCTCTCATTTTTCAAAAGTCCTTTACATTGCTTAAACACTGCGTGTTTGATTATTCAATTCTTTTTATAATTTAAATATGCTGTCAAGTAAACGTTAGGTACTTTCAACTCGGTTTAGCATATAATTACCATGTTTACATTCATTCAGTATAAATACACAGATAAAATACTAAATATACATCAATTTATAGATTTTCCTGCTAAATCACCACAGAAAGAGTAAAAAAAATGCATCCACAAATTCAATTTGGATCTGTCTTTAACTGTTGAGCTAACAAATGATTCATTTCAGCTCTTCAGCTCCTATGTTAATGTTTATTTTAGGAACAGCAGCACTGGTTGGCTTTACTTGTGTTATAATCACACATGCTTGCAGAACAAGCATCAGACCTTTGTGGTCTCCATGGCATTAGAGAGGCTAATCAGATTTACAGCACACATAACCATAATTGGTCTTCAAAGATTCAAATAAGCAATTAACTAAACGTCTGTGTTGCACTTTCATTGGAAACCTGTGATTGTGCTGCTTATAGTAGCTTTGAGAAGAAGACCACAGAGGCAATCAGATCTTCCTCTAAGACCTCTAAACAGACTTATATCTCTTTATAATCTCATATTTCTTTAAATTGGCCATGGATTCACCATGACAATAGCAGTGCTAGATCAGTCACTGTAGTACCGGCTACTTTCATGTCTCTTATACAAAATCAGAAATTGGTCTCGGTTAATACATCCCTTTTGTTATCAGCTGGACTTCAGTATTAATATTACTGTAATATTGCTTTATTGTAATGTTTGTTTTATTTCTCAGCTGATTATTTTGTATAATGTAATAGACATTTTTATGATTATTTTAGTTTGCATCAATGCCTTGCATACCTTATACATTATTCCACAAAACGATATTTAAGTAATATGCTATTAGACCATTTGTACTCATGCGCTGTGTATTTTTAAACTTTCTCAGCAGAGAAGGAGCAAAGCCGATCAATACAGGCTTTAAAATCAGATTCTAAGTTTCATTTAGTTTCTTTAAAAAGTAGAACTCAAACACCCAAAAACAAATCTGTTCATATTAACCAAATCAATTCAGTTCTAGTTCTTAAACGACAGAATCAAACCCTCCAGTCACATTCATCAATATAGATAGAAAAAAACACCTCAGCCGTGCATTGACATGAGCTGCAGTGACAGCTGTCATGCTGTGTTTATGATACATGCATGTGTCAAGGGAAGCTTCATTCAGATACATGTAGCTCGGATGCTGTGTTTCCATGAGACTGGAGTCTGGCATAAGAGCAAGCTGTTTGAAATCGGCAGAAGCTTTCAGGCTTTCAGCAGGGAAACCGTGCACAAAGAGAGCAAAAGAAAAATCGCAACAGCTTTTCAAACATACAGAGAACCAAGAGTGAACATGAAATCTTTGAATTCTGTTTGCACTGTCATACTTGTACATTTGATAGAGCCTTTGCTCAGCAATGGGAACAATTGCTTTTTTTGACTGCATAATTCCTCAGCCTTTCATCATTATTATCTCTGTCATAATTCATTTGTTTTTATGAATAACAGAAGATGAGTTCTCTGAGCTCGAGCATGACCGTAGCTGTTTACAATCAATACTTTCACATAGTAAAAGGGGAGGGGTATCCTTTTTTCCATTTTGTATTCATTACACTTTATTGATGGAGATGGATGGAGCATAGTGTGTATATTGTGATGTGATGCTGAGAGAGACAGGCTGGGATATACAGTGGGGTTCCAATTTTTTTCTAATTAAATGTCATTAAATGATACAATATTCAGCATAACAGTTAGAGTAAGAAGCTTAACTGAAATGTTTTCATGATTTCACAATGCCTTAGTATATGGTTTATTATTTTGTTAATTATTTTTATGTTTAGATCGTTAAAAAAAGTAACTTTTGGACCATATAATTTCCTAAAAAAACAACAACAAAATTTTGTTGCGTTCTTTATACACTCAAAAAAATGTGTATTATTATAAATAAATAATTTATTTTAAAAAATATATATATTTTATTTTAACACCATTATGTTTGGTTCCCTATTTAAACAACTGCATTGTATTTAACTGTCTTTGTTTTGTCTCAACTCATTATTTTCATTTTGAAAGAACATAAATGATTTTACTTGTGTAACTAGGAAGTGGATTTCCCTTTCCATCATGCTTTGCACAGGGCTGGATAAGGATAGTAAATCTTGAAATAAAATGTTATTTTAGGCATTTTTATTAAGATGATAAAACTAGGAGACTTGTTAATGCTTAACGCTCTTTTATGTTTGTATTTAAATGTGTTTTTTTTGGGGGTTACCATTGTGGTAAATTGTAGAGCATGTGCTTAAGGACCTGTTAACATGAATGAAAGTTGTTTTAAAAATAAAAATAACAATAATAAAAATACTTTGGGCATGCCATGGATGTATAACAACCATCTTATGTTGTGCATGACAAGTTGGCTAATGCCTAAAGTTAAGTAAATCAAACATATATATTTTTTCCTGTGTAGAAGGATGTCTTCCTATTAACCATTAAAGACCTAGAACATTTTTGGGCCGCCTGACAAACCTTTTTGTTTTTAGACCTATTCTAGCAGTTAGCGTCAAGTGCCATATATCACTATAAACAAGAAGATTAAGTCTAGATCATTTAAATCCTCAATTTTACTTCTGTTTTTTCTTAGAAAAGACTCTTTTTTTGGGGGGGGATTATGAACAATAAACACAAACCATGCAGCTAGTAATGAAAGCAATTGCACAAATTGTGTTCTGCAACAAAATCTTCATACAAACTACAAATGATTTACTAACTACACACAAAATGAGTGAGAAATATACAGAGTGCAACATACACAATTGCGCAAATTATCTTTATGAACTATAGAAGTACATAATCTAACCGCTGAATGGATGATCCGACTTTATCTGCATCAGAATAATTTTACCAGGACATCACCTCATGGCGCGAATACCAAAATTCCAGTGCTTTATCCGATGTGCATGGCTGTTTCATCCTTGTTTTTGATTTGTTTGATGTCAAAATACTTTGATGTGTGTTTTTTGGCCTTTTTCAGCGAGTGCTGTCATGCAAATGTGTACTTTATTTTCACTTTGTGCACATTCAAATTTCCATTGAAAACCCCTCAATTGTGTTTCAAAAGGCCAAAACCTAGGTTTATTGGTTGAATGTAAGACAGTTTGAAATCAATCTGTGCACGGGGGTGGGACTAAGCATCAGTAATTGTTCCTGTTTGGCTCAAAGGAACGAAATGCATTGGATTTCTCTGACAAATCAATTTTGTCAAAATGCAATGACCTAATCACGTCCGCAACGGGGCCTCTGAATATCCAAATGAGACACATGATATATCTCAGAAAAGCCTCTTTTTGAAGCATTTGAAGCATCCCAACTCAATTAAACTTCATCGCATTAATTTCTTTTTACGAGTTGGGCCTACACATATTTATTGGATTGAAATCCTGATTTCAATTAAATTGGGTTCATCCAATAAATAATTTTTTTTGAGTGTATAGAAAAGTGTATTTTTGGTTATTGAAGAAGTTGAGAAGTAAAATAAACACTATTTCTAAAGGAGACTCACATGAATTTGTTTTAGGACCTTTTCTGTTTTCATGTTACCTTTATTAAGCATCTATAGTTTTGTTTTAATCATAAAAATTTCTATTTGTTTTTCCAGACTTTGAATCTGTGAATTGTTTAACCTCACTTTATCGGATCTAAAGTGACCTACAATATTTTAAATTGGTCTTGTGAATGAAACCCGTGTAATTATTGTGGTAAATGAATCAATTAAAACACTAGAACCAGTAAGAACAGAAGATACACTCAAACAACTCACTCCATTCACATTTAAACACACATTATTACATAGCTGCACACAGACAGAAGCAGAGCACTGGGTTAAGGTTAGTAATGAGCATGCCACAGTTACATGCCTACAGCTCCCCTTTTCCCCTTCCCCCATCCCCAGCATCACAGTGATGAATGCATCCCTCTTCTCAATGACCCCCAAGGTCACAGGAACAGAGTAGTAGAGTACAGCCTCTGCACCATGCGACACGTTCCCAACCCACTCGGGTAACAACAGCATAACTCACTTTTACAGCCAAACATCAGGCTCACACCTCCCACCATGCTCTAAACTCAAATGTAATCAAACTGTCTTTAATGCAGTGTGCTCAAGCTGAGTGTGTTTTGAAGACTGAAGGACATATACAGCTCACATATAAAGTAGATGGAAAAATCCGAGATTACATTGAATATCTGGGATGTTTTCATTTCAACTTTGAAACGAACAGAAAGTTTAGGATTTTAAGCATCTTAAAGGGATAGATAACCCAAAAAGGAAAATTCTATTCATTAATTGCTCACCCTCATATAGTTCGAATCCCATAAGACTTTCATTCGGAACACAAATTAAGATTTTAGTTTTTTAATGAAATCTAAGAGCTTTCTGACCCTGCATAGACAGGCTTTCTGGGACTTAAATGTGGATGTTGCAATGTTGTGTGTGCAGGGTCATCAGAAATATCTCAATTTGTGTTCTGAAGATTTGAAAGGTCTGATGGGTTTGTAATGACACAAGGGTGAACAATAATTAATTCTACGCTACCTACAAAATATGCAAGTTAAGTGACAATCATTATTATAAGTCACAAATATTATTCCATTACTGAATCAACATATACACATAAGGTTACACCAACAGAACTAAATGTAAAGGTCAGGTGAACTCATTAAAGTAACAGCTGAATGTTACCTCATCTGCATTGGCCATTTAAAAATATCAAAACACACTCAAAGGCACATGAACACATTAGTATGTAAAAAAAAAATGCAAAAAAGACAACAAATCTGATCATAAATGAGAGCAGTGGAAACAATTTCTCACTAATGCACTCTGACAGCAGTTTGAATGAAAACAAGCTTTTCAGACATCGTCATTAGCAGTTTCCATATGCCATGCTGTATTGTTCTCAGACCCTCTGCAGCCCTATTACAGAGGTCTGCCATTCAAAGACGTTCCCATGTGTCTCAGACTGCAGGCCAAGCAATCTCACATGCCACACGGCAGAGTGACATCACATTTATTAAACTTCTCCACTGGGCACGCAAGACGTCACACACACACACTCAGTGCCAATGGCCGTGGAAATGGAATCGGGGGGGTGGGAGGGGGATATGAATCTGTTTTCTCATTTGAAAAACCAAAGGTAAAATTGTCTGACCTTGACTTATGGAAGTGGAGGAGGGAGAGAGGGATGGGTGGAGAAAAAGGAAGGCTGGCAGGAGACCAGGAGCGTATATTAATGAGCTGACAACAGGAGCACAATAGCATGACTGACCATGATGGGAAGAAAATGGGCCAGGCAGGAAACAATGGTTGATGCTACTCTGGTCCTATATGCTCCCACAACCGTATTCGTAAGGATTCACATTCATTCCCAGCAGTGTCAACTATAACATTGCAATCTGAATGGATCTGCTCTGGAGGATTGTAGATGCTTGTCATAAACCTGACCATGCGTGATTGTCACAAAAAACAATCCTGTTGGCTGCAGCTCAATCAAAGTCACTCTTCTTCGTCCTGCTGTATGTTTTCCTAAATGCTGCTGACTGATGTTGCATCCTGTTCATTATCAGTTCCATAATTAGCTGTCTGATACAGAAACTAAAGAAAGCATGGTTGTTAGAGCCTAGTGTTATCGAATGCACACACTTGAGAACTTGCAGCACTTTATAGCTTATCTGGCTTGAAATCCAGTTTAACAGGCACTTCATGTTGGATAATTAAAATTAAATAGTTAATAACATGTTTTAAGGGCACATGAAATTGATTGAAGTATGTTAAAAATCAAGCAAATGCTGTTATTTTTAACTTTCTATTGATTAAAGAATACTTAAACAAAACGTACTGAGGTTACAACAAAAACACGAAGCAGCACAAATGTTTTCAACATGATAATTATAAGAAATGTTTCTTTAGCACCAAATCAGTATATTAGAATAATTTCTATAGGATCATGTGACACTGAAGACTGGAGTTGATGCTGAAAATGCAGCTTTTCCATGACAGTAATTACCTGCATTTTAAAATATATTTAAAAAAAGTAACATTTTAAACATTATAATATTACCGTATTTATACAACTTTCTGTGTATTAAAGAGCTAACTCAGATGTTAACTCTGCCAGATTGTGAAAGACTGCTGCATTTTTCATAATGCTACCAGCAAATGCAATTTATTCAGTGAATTACACTGAACTCAATATGCAGCTACCTCATAATTGTATGAAAATAATAACCATGTATCTTTGGTCAGCTGCCTAGAGTCAGAGACAAAAGGTTGAACTTTGATGGACACTGACTCAGCTGGAATATAAGATTTCAGATTAACATTCAGAGAAGATTAAGACTCACATGAGAAACATCATTTGCTCAGTTCAGCTGGGGTTAATCATGTCATCAATTATGTCTTCAGGCCATTTTAAACGGTCTGTGTTTAAATTGTAGACAGTAATAAAAAGGTGAGCATGAGACTGCAGAACTGTGGAGGAAAGCAGCCACGAGCAGCAGAAAAATCTGTTTGCATATAGGTTTACATCCACAAGAGATGAAGGAAAGTTAAACTTTGGAGTGAGTTTTTTGAGAAAGCTGTATCTATAATGAGCCTAATTAGGATAGAAAATAGGCATGTTTGCAATGACAAGCATGAAAGTGACTTAATTTGAATTTGCCTGGTTCAGTGCTAAACCAGTGCCTGCTTAAACAGGATCCCAGGTGCTTAATTAATAAGGTTTTTTGCCTTAAACGTCCACACCAAAGTGACAGAATTGTTAAGTGAGTGTGCCTCTACACAATGTATTTCTACAGGTCTTTATTTTTAACTTGCTCTTACTGATTCTTTACCTATTCCCCTTATCTATTCAGGATATATATTCTACAGAGAGCAATGAATAATTTAAAGGGGTCCAGATAATCCACAGACGTGCTTTCTCATGATCCACATGCTCCTCTGTCATCTTAAACCATGGAGAGAGAGAGAGAGAGAGAGAGAGAGAGAACCAACATTCAGACCTTTCTGAGGCTGCACAAAGACAGACAATAATAAAGTAAGGGTGATTGAATATTGTGAGATAAAAAAGATCACCAACAGACAAAATGAAAGCATTTTGACAATATTGCACATGATTTGAGATGCATAGAGCTTCAATGTGCTTCAACGGAAATAAGAATATTTTTCTCTCTGTATACAGAGTCACATGATCAATTATTTCAAATATCAAATATTTACTTCACTTGCATAACATCTGTTTTACTTTTGTTTCCACCTGCAAAATTAGATTTTGAATGACAGGTTTCTAACGGGGTTTGAGACTTTTGGACTTTGCAGTAATGGTACAAAACAACAGATTAAAAGCTAATATTTATTTATACAGTATGCTGTGACACACTTTGATCATTAGAAGGTGTTCAGTCAAACTGTGTTTATCCTCCAAAACAATCCCCAACTGCCTTATCTAGTCTCATTAGTCATCAGCTCCTGCGAGAATTGCGACTATAGTCACAATTTACTATAGGTGTGAAAAATAAGATTGATTTGTATCACATTTTCTAAAGAACTTGCCAGTGCAGAACTCACTGCCATTATGCTAGAGTGTTCTGGGTAGTTTCCAAGGCATTTCTACAGTATGTGGCTGAGCATGCTGGACAAAATGAAAGCTATTACCTGGTTTGTCAATAAATGGCTGTTAAATACAAGTTATTTTTAATAATTTTTACATTTTAAATACAAGTTCATGGAATTTTCACTCGTTTTATTGTCTGCCAGGAAACAACAACAAAAAATCTAAAGTCTAATCATTTTCTTAAGAAACCCAATGATTCGACGTATCAATTATGGCGTAATGAACCATTTAGCATTGTCAGTGGCTGTTTAGCATTGTCATTAGCACCTTAGCAAACACCACGAATACAAAGGCTGCTAGTTACCGGCTACCAAATCTTGAAAAAGAGATGAATTACATGATAGAGAGAGACACTGAATATATCTATTTCCTGTGTGTCTCTGTGTGTGTGTTTGGCTTGCTGTGTTGACCTGCAGAGTTCTGCCAAATCAGCACAGCACGCTTCTGACAAACACTGTTTTTCAGCCTCCTCCCAATGAGGCGTTACACAGAGTTAGTCAAACATGATGCAGAACAGCTCACGGCTGCAGTCTTCCTCACAAAACTGACTACCAACCTCCAGACGCACACACATACAGACGCACAAACACCACTGCAGTAACTCTTCTACTAACCATTATTGTTGCAGACTCTTTCTCACACTAGCCCGCATCATTTCCTTCCTACTAATTATGAACATCTCGTGGAGTTTGAGGACTGTCACTTTGTAGATCGGTTTCAGATCATAACACAGCCTGTTATTGAGAGGATGTTCTTGACGGAAAAAAACACAAATGACTTCCAGCTGTGGTGACCTAACATGAAGTGATGTGTGGTTTTGGCTTCCAGTGAATCTATATCAGATCTTATTAATAAAGACTATCTATCATTTACTCAACCTCATTTCATTCCCAGACCTGTATGACTGTATTTTTCCCCTGTAGAACACAAAAGATTGCATCTCAATATGCCTACTTCAATACTTCCATAGAAGGCAAAAAATATAGAGACGCACCATTTATAAATGGCATTGCATTGACACAGCTATGTTTTACAGTGGCACATCTCTTGTATCTAACTGCACTCTCAGAAATTTCTAGTAAACAAACAGCCTCATATTGTGCTTCTACAGTGATATCAAGGCACCCAACATGCAATGCAGCATGAATGGATCATGCTTTATAGTTTTTAATTCTTGTTGGTTTTATTTGTGCTTTTGTTACCATTGTTGTGCTTTGTATGTTAAATATTGATGTTTCTTAGCAATTGCAAGCAGTTATGAATATGAAACAAGTACATTTTAACTGATTTTCTTGTTTGAATTTTCTTGTTTAGATAATGCTAAAATTAAATCTTCATGTTCAGAATATATATATGTATATATATAACTTAAAGTCAGGCAATTACTATTCCTGCTTGTCATTATTTTGACAAATGTCAAAATGTGTTTGACAAAAACACCTCTGACATAACTAGATCAGAAATTTTTATATGAAAATGCAAGGCCAAACAAATACTAATCACTAACAGTCATTATGGTGACTACCAAATTTCTCACAGTGGCACAGTTATAAACAACTTAATAATGTGAAAACACAGTAAAAGGAGAGCAGTAAATTACTGTGATGTTAGCCTCGTTCTGCTGTTCATTCATAGTCATTTCTAAGGAAATCACAGGGAATTTCTGACTCCACCAATTTATTGTAAAATAATACTCTTTAATCCTGTAAATTCCTGGCAACTTTTTACAGCGTAGGTTACATAACAGTAACAACATGGTGGATATCCACTTGTTAAGTGGTGACAGAAGAAGCGTTGTTTCCAGGTCCAAGCCTCAACTCGTTTCATTTGAGAATTCTACCTCATCAGCTGTTTATGAACTCTGTTTATTCATATTAAACATTTAAGCTAAATGTTTTCAAACTTGCGATGTACACTACAGCCTCCATGATCACAGTGTCCCAAACACAAATAATGTTTCATAATTATCTACTCACATTTATGTTTTCATATTCTGGCTATCTGTTATTTCAGAATAGAGTATTTTTTGGTAGTATTATATCACATTGTGAATGCATATTACACATTTTGATGTTAGACAGTGAGTATTTTCAGACACAGTGGTGTGTGTTTTGTTTTTACAATAAAATCAGATCAAATTTTTTGCGAGACTGACATGCCCACAAACAGTTCTTTAAATCTTTTAACATAACAAAATAAATCATACCGTTTGGAAAAAAATAAGGTTGTGTAAAAATGTTAAATTTTAGTTAAACTATATTTAAGTACATTGCATCCTGATTTAGCAATAGTGCCAATATCTCTAAGTAAGCAGTCTGAGGTATAATGGGAATTATCGGTACATTCTGCAGCATTGTCCTGTCCTTTTTTGTCTTTGCGGAACAAAATACACCCTTTGTGAGTCCGGTGCTTTCCACTTCATTCCCTGCGGCTGAACTGTTACATGCCATTAGTGTCTTGATATAATAAACCACACATTTGCTATGTTTCACTAGTCCAAACATCTCCAATAGACATAAACGTCATGCTTTCTTCTTTGATGAAATGGGAATTATGCGACAAAATGCCAGGTCACGACTTTTTGTATGTATGTGCTGTTCAGCCATTAAAAGGGGACACTTTAAGTCGAACAATTAGCAAACGCGATTACATTTTCTCTTATATTAATTTTTCTATATTAAATGCAGTTCAGCTGAAAATGTCAAAGTGTCGGGCTGTGCATTTCCTCTAATGAGTATTCAATGACTGCATAATTCAAATTGCGTAGCGGGAACAGGACAGAATGTTAATGTCTAAAAGGATTGTGGTGTTAGCAGTCTTGAGGTTGTCTCTTGATGATTACAGAATTAATTAACTGATTTATAGCAAATAAATTAATTACAGATTACAGAATACTAAAACTAAGTAAAAATGCAATAGTAAAAAAATATATTTAAAAGATTTTGTATAGAAATGCATTTAATAAATTAAAAAGAAAGCATTTTGATTATTAACCTCCACTGTATGTCTAAGTAAAAAATATGTTTTTACAAATGGTAGATATGTTTTAAGTGGTTTTTCTAAGCCAGTTAGCAAATAGTAGCTGCTCCTGCTTTTACTAAAGCTTCTGAGACTCTGAGAGGGGAAGTGGGGAGCGTTTGGTTTTCTACCAATGAGGTGATGGTAGGGAAGAAGGAGACTGAAACAGTGAAGTGGCATAGTTCAGAGATCAGTGGCTGTTGAATCTTAATGTCTGAGCTCCCCGCTGGTCTTTATCTGAGCTAATAATACATTGCAAGTAGAAGGATTAGTCATTTGATCAGACTTTACTTCCCCATCCCCTTTACGCCCCCCATCTCTCACTCACTTTAATGCTTTCCTGTATTTGAACTGCAGCCTGATAGTTGTTCAGTTTAACATCTTCTGTCTTCCCTCACTTAATTCCTCTCCCTTTCCCTTTCTAAGATTGAATTCAAATCAGATTTAGGGTGTATGGTAACCAATTCCTGCACTGTACTCTATATAAACATGAGTTATGATCATACTTACCTAAATGAGCATATTTCTGTATATTTTATGAGGAAAAACATGCACAAAGGGAGAACAGAATAGCTGAAGTCAGTGTATGAACATATGCTGGAAGAAAAGCGTGTGTGTTGGTAATGTCAGAGAGAGAGAAGAAAAAAGTGCACACTCCTCACAATTACTGAGCTGGAGTGTTGGCTATTGCTCTCGTCCTCTGTACCTTCACAGTGCCTGTAGATATGAATCACTATCAGCAGAGGACCTGCACTCACACACCCTCACCTCCTGCACATCCAGCAAACACACGGGTTTGTACCACTAGTATTTTTTACCAACAACAAATGGTTTTAAGCCAGTTATTTCTATCTTTTGCTGTAGCGTGTCAGTTGGAAATATCAGTTTACATTCCCAAACATTATTTTTGTCATTAATTGTAATAATGCAGTGAGATTACTGTCTGACAACAGATCTGAACAATCTGATCTGATCTTCATCCAGTCTGTCTGGAATCACATGAAGAAACAGAACAAACTGAGACAGATTCAATCCAGAAGACCGTCTCCAAGATGAAGAAAAAAACTACCAGGAAAGCTACAGTACTGTTCAGAGTTTTAGTTTTAGACACTAGTGTAAAAATGTTGTAAAATGAGGATGCTTTCAAAAATAATGCCATAAATAGATTTAATTTAGATTTAAATTAATTACAGGGTTTCATTTGGCTTTGTCTGTGTATGTTTTTATATTTATCTCAAACACTTAAATCCCATTGACTGCCATTATATGACTGACTGGCTTCAACAGTTTGAGTTAAAAATCTTCATTTGTGTTCTACTGAAGAAACTAAACAAAGTCACCTCATCTTGGATGCCCCAGGTGTAAGCAGATACATCTTTTTTGGGTGAACTATCCCCTTAAGCCTGGCATGCCTTCATATCTAACAGACATAAGCCAAAATATGTATATAATTCCGTTTCATGGGTTAACAAATTTAATTTGTTATGAAAAATGCAATATGAATAGCAACCCTTTGACAAAGCAATTATTCTTATATGAAGGTATCTATGAGTTTGATTACAGTGGCGTGGCGACACAATCTCGCCCCAGTCCCCTGTTCGGTTAATGACACTCTTGAAGTACAGTAGGATTCTGGTCTGGCTCTCTGATACTGGGGTCTGTGGACTGCTCACTGACACAAGGGAGGTTTATCCACTTAAAAACAACAATGTAATTACAGAGGCACTGGATAAAAATCAATTAACTTCAGTGGCATGCTGCTTTGATTTAATGTGCGTCTAATTAACATGGTAGTTTACAGGGGGCGGAGGTCCAGAGGTGTGCATTCGCCTACTGTCAGCGCTGTGGAGTCGTTGTCTTTCTCTGGGCTCTTTTACATACGAGGGGAAAATATGCAAAAATCACTATGACAATTGAAGGGCAAAATAAGCTACGATGGATTGGGCTGCACAAGCAACCAGAATAAAATCTAGGCTTATGTGCAGCTTGTTTTTGAATGAAGCGAGGCACTGTATTCATTTACATGCGAGCAGCTTGTGTTGTGAAGTTTTTAGCGTCTCAGAGCAGTTCGATAGCAGTAATTGCTGCTCTAAACAAACTCATTTTGGCTTCTGCTTTGAGTCTGAGCTGCTTATAATGTGCATTTGAGAACACAACACCAATCATCTTCCCACGCTTCCTGTGGCTTTCTGTCAAAATAAAAGCTTTATGGTTAAACATTTCAAAATGAAGAATTTATGAGAGCCATACATATTTTACAGCAGTATAATATTGTGATCTAATAACATAAAATTATTGGAAGTGCTTTAGATTAGGGAACACATATTTACTATTAACTAGTTTATTGGCAGTTTATTTATACTGATAAAGCACATATTAACACCAATGCATAGCCGAATTGTAGATCCCTTAACCCTATACAACATACCTAAAAATGTAAAACTAGCCAAAACCAGTTACTTTACTTCCTATATTAATAAACAGCAAATTAGGAGTTTATTGAAGGACCACTCTTTAGTTAATAGCAAATGGTATTTTCCTTAATTTAAGGTATAAGGTGTTACCAAATTATTATATTGTCTTTTTTTCTTGTTTATATGCACACACACACACATATATATGTATACAATTATCCTAAAACTGAAACAATACCTGTTCTTGTCTTAGGATGAACATTTGATGAACGATTTTGATCCACTTTAAATGCAGACTATATATATTTTAAAGTAAAACATTAGTAATATAGTTAGTAATTAGAAATAGTGACATTTCTTATTTCCTTTAATATATTTACTTAGTAGTAATAGTAACGATAATAATATTAATTTTTATTTATATTGTCTCTTCAATGTTTCTTATCTTTAGTCATTTATTCTAGTGGGAACTGAGTTGCAAAATCAAATGATTGATTCTGATTATAGATTATGATGAAAGACAAAACAATTTAAAACCAAACTAACATTAACTTCAAACCCCAAAATTCCAATTTGACTTGATGAGTCTTTACTGGCCAGAGTTTTCTACTAAAGTCGAAGATCAAGTGATCCTAAACATCCAAGCGTCCATTTTAAGATTAGAGAAGAGCTTGAACTTACTCAACATATTACATATGTTTGGACAAAATACTATTGTTCCAAACATGTATGAATTCCTTTCATGTTCATATAAAGAATGTTGAAACAGTTTTGGTTTATATAATCAAAGCTGAAATATTTTGGGTAAACTGTCTCTTTAAGTCCTCACAGGAACCCTCTCCCTGAAGCTAGACAGCTCAGGCCAGAAAATTCACCTCGAATAGGCAGATGTGAAAATGTCAGCCAATTTCATCCTCTTCTTTTAAAGGCAAAGGCTGTTAAATCCAGAAAAACTCTGCACATTTCACTATTTGTTCATCCTTCCATCTTTGATGTCTCTATTTGAATGGGGAGCGCTGCATAAAGGAAAGTGTCCTTAAAATGGGCAGCAGACAGGCAGAGCGCGTGAGCGTCTGTGTGCTTTGTGTGTGTGATGAGCGCTCCAGCTCGTAATTGCACATCAGCACAGAGAAGGATGAGGGACGGGGCCGGCCTCCTCTGCCTCCCTCTGAGTGTTTTCTACACAGAGACAGAGAAAGAAAGGAGAGAGCTCAAACTTCAAGTAAGAGCTGGGATAATGAGGAGTCTCTTTCGCCACTACTGCCCTGTAAAGCATTTAAATTTGCTTGTCTCCTTTGCTTTCTCTCCTCTTCCCATCATGTCGCAATTGTTACTCGCTCTGTTAACCAATTATTAACCAAACTAGTCGGTGAAAGATGCGAGGATGACCGCAAGGACACATTATGGGCAAGAGCGCTACACAGCAAAGCCTGAACACATGAATAATTTAAACCTTAACAGACCAACTACAGTAGTTTGAAATGCTGATTTTTAGTTTTTGCTTTAAAAGTGGACATTATTAATCATAATAGCAGCAGCAGTCTATAACTTTTGGTGCTCTAGTGGTTAACAAACAGTTAAACAGCGAGTGTCTTGCGAAATAATATTGTGGTCCAGAATCGTTGAATAAATGATGTTATTATTGTTTTCTTTGCGCCCCAAAAAGTGTTCTCGTAGCTTCGTAACAATTACGGTTGAATTACAGTTGATGTCACATGGATTATTTTACAGATGTCCTTGCTATGTTTGTGAGCCTTGATCGTGGCAATATCCTAGCTGACTATGAAGGGTCAGAGAGCTATCAGATTCCTCAAAAATATCTTCATTTGTGTTCTGAAGATGAACGGAGGTCTTACAGGTTTACAACGGCATGCGGGAGAGTAAATAATTCAATCTAAAACTGAAAATAAAACAGTAAAAGCTCATTCAAAATATTAATAAATAGTCTAACACTAAATACAAAACCCATTCAAATATATCACTTCATTTTCAAAAAGTAAATATGCATTTTTAATTCATAAGTGTTTATGTTTAGTAGAACTGATACATGAGATAGAAAAAAAAATTAAATATATTATATACTTTTTTTAGACACATCCATAGCAACCAGTCATTTCACAAAAAGTGAAAATACAAATAAAGTGTAAATCTTGGCAAATACCACTTTTAGAAATGTCTATATGGGATGATAAGAGAGTACATAATCATTTGGTTACAGATCTCATCCATTAGGTGCAGAGAGGCTGTGGTAATGTTGCATTAGCAGTTAGGAGGCTGGAGGTTTGAGGTTGTGTGTTCTAATCCGAGGTCAGTTCAGGTCAGAGGAGCGTTTAGCCAGCCATATGCTGGGAGAGATGAGGCCGCCTCTGCCCCTCCCATGCCTCAGGCTGTCTCTGTGTGGGACCCCGCTTGAACAGCTCTCCCTACTGGATAATCAGATGGCAAATGAGGCTTATGACAGTGTGTGTGTTTGTGGGGGGTGGGGGGTGCACTTCTAACGGCCTAAACGTAGAAAAGCTTTTTATACAAAATGTAATATTTTTATATTTGTAAATATCAAAACTGATACATATGAGAGCTGCAAAGAGTCACAGCAATTTATTTATGCAACTTTATCTCTCATAAATGAAAAATTATTTGACTTGCACATATCACATTTTCACAATCTCTTCACAAAAAACACCTATTACATGAATATGGTATTAATGGCTTTCACCTTGTGCGATTGCACCTTGAATGCATCTTCTAGGAAGGTGAGAGTACATTAGTCTCTAATTAAGAGAGAGAGAGGCTTAACAGAGTGGAAAGCATGCTAGGCATTGTGATAGCAAGCAGTACTGTTTTCCCCGTCAAAGAGAGCAACCTAATGAAAACTTTACGAAGACAAGACTTCAACATGCCACAAAATAAAGTAAAACTAAACAGGATGCCTAAAATGCTACAATTGAAATCAAATAAAAATATTTGATGAAATAAAATAATACAATAAAATGAAAAAGAGAATGCCTAAAATGTTTTAACTGAAATTAAATAAGTAGAAATAAACAGTAAATAAGTACAAATAAAATAGAAATAATAATAATAAAATTAAATAAAATTTAAACAATAAAACAAAATAAAATCATTAATTCTGAAGAATGACCAAAATTATTGTTGGAAACTGCAAAAAATAAAATACAATAAATATATGAATTTTAGGGAACTATAAGTCTTTTTTTAATATGTATTAATGCTTAATAGTTAAGAATATTTCTGTAATACAAATGAGATTTTTTTGCCTTTTAACTATTTGCCTTTTTAAAGAGCTCTTAAAAAGCCTGCTGAGGCGGCTGTCAGGTTTGGAGAAACTAGCGCTAAGACAGACAGCCTATGGGGCAGCAGTAACTCGCCAGCTGAGGTCCTGTGACTGCTGCCATGGCAACCGCAGGTAGGAGCTCCAGAACCCGGCAAACGGCAAACGTCAATTAACATAAGACATGTAGATAAAGTGTAGTGGCTGTGAGAAGAGACACATTGAAGTAGATTCTGTTAATGTCCTGGCAGCAGAAGAGAGCAAATGGGTGAATATAGCATTCAGCATTGACAGACAGAGCGAAGGACTGCTTGCCTCGTCTCCCAGCGAGACATCAGTATGCGTTCGCTCCTCTTCTCTGCAGCTTGTGACTGGATTGGCGTTTTGGCGATAAAGCTGAAGCCGAGAAGAGACAGACAAAGATACACCTGCCTCCACTAATCCAGATATTGATCATCATCCCTGTGCAGTCCGTAGATCAATGCAGACAATGAGATGCAGGCTTTAACCCCTCGGGAGACTTGAGAGGAGAGATGATGTACAATATACCCGGCCCTCTCCTACAAACCATCCAGGGACTTGACTGGTACTCTGAAGGAGGCAGCACAGTGTTTACTGCCTAGATATGATCTCAAAGGAGACATTACACAAATATAGAGCAGCACCAAAAACCACACACTCACAGACAAACTCCTTTAATTGCCCAAGGGGGGATAAGGAGCTGAGGGCTTCACTGCACATCTCCACATTTTGCACATCAATGGCTGTCTGGAAACCTTAACATTCATCACCAAAACCAGACGATTAGACCTCTCTTTTTCACAGGCAATGATCTGTGGTGAACCGCATAGTGAAGATCTCCATCAAAGACTGATTTTATAGCTATGTAACAACAGAAGGTTCTTCACAACTGTTTTTCCAAACTGATTTAAATGACAACCCAAAAGAGTCAATGGTCAACTTTCATATACTTGTTAGGGGCCTCTGAAATTATAGAGAAGTGAAGGTTAAAGTGTCCATCGCAATAAGCTGGTGAAAGTCTCTAGAAATCATTAAGCAATAATTCACCCAAAAATACAATTTTGATCATTGAACAAGGAGGCTCAGAGGGAGGAGATTCAGCGAAAACTGGAATATTTATTATACCACAAAAAGACATGAAAGCTGGCGAACTTACAAGATCAATGCTAACAATCACAGGAACGAACATGAAACGTTATCGACTGACAGAGATACAAGACATGGGAGGTGGTATTAATACAAGGACTAATCAAACACACCTGGACAAACACAGATGGCAGAGGATGAACACTAATGCGGAAGGCGGGGTTACAGGTGAGAGACATGAGGGAGCTGACAGGTAAATAAACACACAAAAGCACATGGCATAACATTAACAACATACAGACAGAAAACACAGACAGGACACGCCTACAGCGTTAAAAAAGTAATACATTACTTTTAAATTTTAGAGTAATATAACTTTCTCAAAAAGGTAAAGTAATGGCAGTTACTTTGTTTTCTTATTTATTTACTGACAAGTCTCCTGACCCCATGTGGGGAGAAATCTGAAATACAGAGGTTTTGTGTGCGGTGTGTGAATACAGTGTAGTTCTAGACTAAATGTGAATGTGCATTAATTCACCTTACTCTCAAAAAACAGATTTAGCATTGATCAAAATGAATTAAAATAAACTCAAACTCAAAATATGACGCAAACCAGCAATTATTAAATTACACAAATGTATCTAATCTCATTTTATTAACCAATATCTTTGCTGCTGACATTTAATGATCCAGTTCAACCATACTTACAAGCAAAAATGTCAAAAATGAACTATTGCGCTTTATTGTTTTGTTTTTTTTTTATTGGTGGAGAGTATTGAATTTCCTTCTCCTGTATTCTACTTTACAGATGTGAATGTAATTTTTCTTCAGCCTGAGGTTTATTATACACTGTTAAAGACGTAGGCACATGTGCACCCAGGTTTGAGTCCAAAGCAACCAGGTTCATCTTCTTAAAAAGATCTGAAATTATAATTAAAGTAAATGTAAAAAATCTAATCAAAGAAAATACAATGAAAAAATAATAGCATAACTACATAACTGACTAAATTTTGTTTACAATTTATGCTAAGAACTTCACAATAGGTTGTTTGCACATGATCATTACTGTGGCGCGAAATGCAGCTGGAGTTGTAGTGTGTTTTGTGTTGTTTATGAATGTTCAAACTGACAAAACACAAGGAGCTGTTATTGTGTAGGAACATGTGTTGTTCATAAGAAGTAAAAAATCAAGAAATTTACTCAAAAACACAGGAAAAAGTGACTTGTAAACTGGTGTCTGGGGCCGGGAGAAGCAGAGTTGGATTATACTCATCTGTAAAAAGTATTCATATAAGATGTCATGAAATATTACAATATTAATACAGAAAGATAATCTAGTGCTGCCGACTCTTAAGTATTCAGTGTGGGACAGTCAAAATACACTAATGTAACTAAGGAATTAATTATAGTTATTATGATCATTAAATTATGAAGTTAACCTATTTTTGAACTAAATAGAAATACTTGCCTGTTTCAAACTTCAATCTAAATAGAAAAACCTCAATCATAATAAAATTTGGATGAGAGGGGTGGGTAGAAGCTTTTCTAATCTGTTCAACGATGTCAATACTTAATCCAATTATAAACTGAAACGTAACTGAAAGTTTTACACATATGATATGGTGTAGAAATGGTGCAATGACACATGGCGCTCAGATCCAGCTGATGCTGTTGTTGAATATAATAATGATGTAAAATTCTCTTTCCAGTCATTGTCTGTGAAGTGGTGCAGGATAACATTACTAGACTTTACACTACAAGTACGCAGATGTCTTGTTTTGGGCACAGGAATGCTTGTTTTCACTGCCCGATTAAAATAAGCATCATTGAGCAAAGCTTCATGCGCTTATCATATAATTATTGCATAATTAGTCCCCAAAATATGCACATCATATTTCTATTTTTATTAGTTCTATTTTTCCTAGCACATTTCTACTTTTATTTTTAGTTCTTTCTTTTTTTCCCTAGTTTAATTTAACTTTTTCTTTTATTTAATTTCTATTGTATTCTTTTATTTATATTCATTTCTTATTTGTAAACTTTAATTCTATTTTAAGGTCAATGGCAGTTGTATAAGGCATTTCACTACATTTCGTACTGTGTATGTTTGTGTATGTGACAAATAAAATTTGAATTTGAATTTGAAAATAGAAAAATATAAGGTATGCTTTTTAAAAACAAAGAAAAGTTGGATGGTTAGTATGCAAAAACACTAGGAAACTCTATATACTGCATTTTTGTATTTTGCATTTACAGAATGACTGTGAGTTTCACAGCTCTTTAATTTAGATGTGATTGCACATATGTTATAGCATCTTTGAAGGAATCACCCAAGACTATCTCAAACAAACTACTCATTGGCTCAGTCTTTCACAACTATCAGAAGAGTCGCTGGGCTCGACCAGACTGACATTCTCAGAGGAATAATAGGAGGAGCAGTGAAGTGTAATTTGTGTTTAAATGCAAACAACCAACCTCTCAGGCTTTCATCAGGCCTTCTGTAGTGACAGAGGTCTCTGTTCATTACTCTGTTCATATCTGAACGCACTGAGCTCTGGCAAACATCAGTGTCAGCGGCAGACGTTAGATTGGCAGGGTGCTTCCTGTAAGACACTGAAGTCCCAGAGTGTCTGTGCTGGTGGAAGGGACTGTTTATAGATATGTAATATCGTTACAGAATCCTTCCATTCTACAAAATAATGCCTTTAAGGAAGATAACTGTTTAGCAGGCTCTCATTTTTTTTACATAACAAGTGGCCCTTGCTAATACAATGGATCTGACCAAGCACCATAATACAGTATGGTCACATTTACTATTATTTGCCATGAATGTCACAAGGTGGGACAGTTTCAACTAGGGTCACTCACACAGGTCTGGAACAACCTGAGGGTTGACATCATTTTCTCTTTAATAGCTACAGTACATACTGTAGCAACACAACACCATGACACAGGCGACTGCTCACATGTTCTTTAGAAATCTAGCTCTATTGTTGGTCTTAGGTTGCTAACATGATTTTTAAGACACAACTGACACAAATGTATAGACATTAGACAGAGAGGAAGTAGGACATCAAGAAGATGAGAGTAGAGTACACGAAACATCCAAAACTACATCAGTGGGACTTGAGGAACCTGAGGAGGTCAGGCAGTTAACTTTACACCAGCACTGTGATCAAAATGGATGGCTGCAGACTATCCTGACTGGCATGCAATCACACAACCTGGCCAACTTCCACATGAACGCTTTCACAGACCAGTAAAGGATCCGCTTCGCCCCTGAGCGTGATGTGATGAGATGATTCACCACAGAGGCTGGTGAATTTAAAGAAGCTCATTATTGGCTGTCAGCTACAAAATATCCAGGCCATCTACTCAGCTAGATGTCTTCATAAGACCAGGACTGACTTCCAGCACCTCACTCATCTCAACCACTATGAGGATCATCCACTCAAAAAACCAACAGGCTCCGAAACAACATCTACTGTATCTTCAGGGCATGAGGATGTTAAAGCCAAGCTATGCTCATCTGTCACCATCTAACGGTCATGTTACACAGATATTCCAATAGTATAATAATATTTATGTATTGACTTGGTATGTTTGCAGTATATGGCTGTATTTCTGTAACCATTATCTTTTAAAATCAGTGAAAATTCTTTGAAAGTTGAGTCTTTGGTGATTGATTTAAATGACCTGATGAGGAGAGGATCAGCCCAACGGACAGAATAAAACCCTATAATCACACTCATCACTTATACCTCTTTAAGGCCACTAAAGTGCCCTTTAATGACCTCTGTGGAGATTTTAAAGAACACGGTGATGTTAAAAAAGAGGTACTGCCATCTACAGTTCAATTAAGGATGTTTAGAAAATTTACAATACAAAAAAATGTTCCTCAGGTGACTCCTACAGCCCAAATCAATGTTGGAGCATAAGCAAATACAGTTCTCGGAAGAATTACAGTAAGATCCTGCTGGCTCACTGCCTTCTGTCTTATCCGATAAGACTCATGGTTATTCATTATGGCTTGGGGTTGTGTGCTAAGGTCACACATAGTTGATGGCGGTGATGCCATATAGAGAAGCCAAAGCATCATGGGAGCTGACAGGATTGTCTGGACTCTTACAAACAGATGTACAGAAAGTAAGGTATCCAGAAATGTTGTATTTTTAAAATATATTATAAGTATAGCTTGAATATACTGATTTGAACTACACTACATTACATTACATTATATGATCTTTGAATAATATCTGTCTTTCATAGGAGATGTTTAGTATACTAAGTGTGCCTAAAGTATACTTGCAATAGTTCCACTTTAGCACAATCAGATATACTTCAACTATATCTTTAGTTGGACTCCAGCACTGCTTACTCACAATTAAAGTGAATTAAGTACAAAATTAGTTGTTACAAATTAGTATTTATAGCAAATTAGTAAGTATAGCAGTTCAGTTTAGCACAATGACAGAGTATTTCATTTTTTCTTTTTTTTTTCTTTTTTACTGAGCATGTATGTAAAATTTATTTTAGTATATTTATTTCTCACTAGGTTAGGTTTTTCCCAATTTTTCTTTTTTCATTTAATAAATTGACAATTTCGAACAATATGTATCATTTAGGCAGACAAAAAACAACCAAATAACACAACCTCAATTAAATTGCGTTTTTTTAAATATATTTTTTTAACAGTTTTTATATAACTGAAGTCAATTCTGAACAACACTGAAACCATCTGGCTTTCATTGTATCAAAATATCTTTAGTGTTTTGAAAGAAATTCATTAAAATTTCGAATGACATCAAGGTTAGAAAATGACAACAATATCACTTTAAAGCCGGTCAAAACAAATGCAGTAACATGAATTATGTTTGCTTTGAATGTTAAATTGTGTGTCCACGCATATGCATGTGTTTACTCTTGGTGGTTTGTGTAGACTTTGCATATGGTGTATGTGGCGCTTGCTCCCTGGCAGAGCTAATGAAATGCAAACAACCCAAGCCGAGAGCAGCAGTGACGTGATCTATGCTCTGCTGCCGAGAGAGGAGGAGGGGAGAGATGTTGCGCGGTGTTTGTCCATTTGCGTTTGTGTGTACGTGAGGCCCTTGGGGACAGCATGCACTGTAGAGTGTGTGAGAGGTTGGGGGCTGTGCAGACAGAGGCAGGCTGGTGAATAAATCATGGGACGATAGTGAGAGTGCACCGCAGCCGTGGCGCCCAGTCCGACTGCAGCTCTGCCAAAGGCAAAAAGAAAAGGTCAAGGAGAACAGAGAGGAATGTGCGGAAGAAACGCTCAGCAGTGCAGTGTAGGATGTAAACTAGAAGAGAACCCTAGCTTAAGGTTTGGGTTTGTGTGTTTTTATGCTCGTGACACCTGCCTCAGTCATCAGTCGTGTGTGCATTTACCAGGAGTGACATGCACCCCCTCAGGTAGTGTGAGTGTGTAATTAAAGCTCTATCACACCGCACACAGAACAGTGGGGGTGATTTAACATATCTGCAGCAAGGCATTTCTGCAACTGATGACCTACTGCCGACTGCTATTATGCAAAATGCCCTCCTGGCATAAATAAATGCTACACGCAGCTACCGTTTCATACCTCTAATGCACACAGTTGGCCACTGAATTTCTGCCAAGACCTTTGGGGTGACACAAACCAGCATCAAAAATCAGGATGCTCAAGATGTTTTGTTGTTAGTAAATGTGCAGTAGTAAATATGCATCAGACTTGTGATTGGCTGATCTGACAATAATGTAATTTGTCATTAGTCGTTTGATTCTGTAATAGCAACAGAATTTTAAACACAACTTAACTAATGTTTGATACTGAAAATAGGTATTACCTCCCAGTACTGGAACAGCTTAAATAGTTCAGTACTTGGCATGGAAAACGCTAGGGTTTCGTACATAAGCCATTGCTGAAGAGTGAAGTAACAGACATGTAAGGGATCATCAACAGATTGCAGTGCATTAAAGGATTTTAAATGCACAACGTCGAGGCTCCTTCACAAAGTGCATTTAAAATCTTTTAATGCATCACAAGTTAATTATCCCACTTTCATGGTCATTTCAGACAAACTAAAACTAGTATTGCTGTTTACTGCACAATATTTGACAGAATGGGTACAATTTATTTATGCTTGTGGGTTTGTGTACATCAAATAAAGCAGACCATTAAACTGACTTGGCCTGTGTATTACACAGTTTTACTGCATACCCTGCCAGCCAATCAGAATCCATTATACAGACAGCCCATGGAATAAAACGGATATAAGGCATAAAAAAGACCTTGAGGTATTAACGCTCATTGGGTAGCAATGCTTACTTCATTAAGACATAATATCTTTTAATCTTCCCTTGCACATGATATGCTTAATTCCTGCACAAAATTTTATTAGCTGGTCCACGTAAACCCTGGTACAATGATCATGTCTCAGATAATCCAATTAACGCCATGCAGCGACAGGCCTTCAGGAAATACACAGAACCAAAACAGTTTGCTACTGAGACAGGACCACTGAGAAGCTGGGATCATATCTCAGGTGTAACCAGACTAAATTTATTGTCTCGAAATTGAGTATTCATTGCAAAATGCAGTTATAGGCCATCTTTTATACACAGAAAGCGTGTGAATTCCATCAACAGAAATGTAAAATCCCTTAATTTTACGCAGTTGTAATCCTAAAACTAAATGTATGATTTAAAAAATGATGATGCAGGATTTTGGATGACAATGGGCAGAGTTACCTATGAATAATTCTGCAATGTTTGCCCCACAAAAGCCTTCAGTGTAGCAGTGACATTTGAATCTGTGTGCTGCACCATTTTAGTGGTTAAGGAACCGCAAAGAGCTAAAACATTGATGATAAATGATTCCTCTGAAAGCTATGTAAATCTGAATAATGAGCCAAGACATGCAAAAAAATTAGGTGCAAATGCAGAAAAATGCAGAGCAATTTACAAGCAGGCTAACATTTTCATGGCCTACTAACTGTTCCTTTTAAGACAATCTAAATTGCACTTTTACGGACCCCTTTAACTAAGAACGTTTGCCAGGGTTCATTAGCTGGAGCTTAAACAATAACACATTTGTGAATTGGCTGTCGTCCGCATCTGAAGTGCCTATCCATCATCAACACATAGCTTTAAGGAGCTTCTAAAGGAGGGGAGCACTTGTAGTTTCTCTCTATCTGTCTCAAGTGTGACCCCCGAGGGTAAAGAGCACAACCCTCTGGTTGCAGGATATCAAGCATCAAAGCCCTGATTGGCAATTGATGCCTGAACAAACTTGCAGCCATCAAATCAAGTCCGATGAAGCTATATTTCCAGAAATGCCAATCAAAGAGCCTTGTTCTAGCCTGGCAGGGAGTCTTCTTTAAACTGAAGAGACTGCAGGCAGCGGCACAGACAGACGTGCCAATCTCTCATTAGGTTTCAAACCCCATACAGCTGAAAAATAACCCCATTAAGGTTTCTATTTAATATCAGTGAACACTTACTACAGTAATCATCCCCGTAGCTTTCATTTATAACATATGGGCAGAGCCGATTAGAAATCTATATCTCAAAACATGTCAGTTTTTATGAGGTTTGGACTGATTGCAACACTAAATCTGATTATTTGTTGGCTTCTCAAATAAACAATTGTACTGCTGTGCTGAGGAACATTTTCACTTTGTGTTAACTGAATACATGAGGCACAAGGATCTGAATACATTAGGTAAGGAAAATCAACAGGGACCTGGCGATACAATATTGTATTGATATCTGGGTCATGAAACAAAAATATTGCCAAACCACATACTACGTACTCTTTTTTAAAATTATTATTTGTACTCAAAAAAGACTCAATCTAAGTAGAACGATTAGATAATACATAGCTTTCTCCAGGTTTTCTACTGTATAAATACACAGTAAATATATAAAATAGAAACAGTTTTATCCATGCAACCAAAATACAATGTTAGCATTAACTGTCCACCTCAATGGTGGTCCACACTTAAAATACAGGTTCTTGTCTTGGTGTAGGGGAGACGTTAAAGTGGAAGTGAAGCAGTTAGCATTATTTAGTAAAGCGATTAAAAAATATACAACAAACATGATTAATGTAAACAATTTAAAGAAAAAATTGTTTACTATAGCCTTCGGAATCTATAACAGCGTGTTAGTACTGCATTGTGTTGTCTTGCACTTAAAAATATTTAAAATGACAATGCTTAAAACAAGTGAGAAAGAGTTTCTTGAGGAAGCAGCATTAGCATCATCATTCAGATCATTGTATTCACATGTGAACATAAAACATCTTATATACCACTACTGGTGATTGAGCCAGCATAATGCAAAGATGCAACAGGAGCGATACTGAATGAAACACTGTTTGTTTACATCATGTGTTATGCCTTATGAAAATAATTTTTGGGATATTTGCAGACAGCATTAAATTGATCGAAAGTGAGATAAACACGTCTGTTGAAAAACAATTTCTATACCAAATAAATGCTAAAATCCTGAAGAATATCAGGGTTCCATCGAAAATATTAAGCAATGTCTTTTCAAAATTGATAATGATAGCAAATGTTTATTCAGCAGAAAATCAGCAATGATTTCTGAAAGATCTGGAATAATAATGCTGAAAATTCACAAATTACATGTTCACATATAAACATGTTCTCATAATATCGATCCAGTACCATGAGGTAAATATACCAAAAAAAACCTTATTTTTTTGCTTCTCACCAATATTCCAGTATATCTGAGATATCATGAAAGCCTGTATGAAGTAGTGTCGGCAGTGTTCGGACATACTCATCATGTTGCAGGGAACAGTGTACATCTCCCCTGTCCGTGTGCTGCTTTCTTCTGACCTTGGGATTACATCCCAGCTTCCCTTTAGTTCACTGACCTTTACCTGGGTGTGGCTAAACATGAATCATGCATCATAAAATCTCTTCTAATCTCTCAGTAATGACCATTCGGGCCACAGAGTCGCATGTCATCTGTGTCGCCTGATGGGACAGAACAGGTCAAAGCGTCCTGACCTACTAACCTCTCTGGCTAGACACACTGAGGTGTGGGATTTATGCTCGGCTGGTACTCTAGACTCCTCGGGGAACTATATGCCAGAAGTCAAAGGTCAAGGCTTCTGGCTGCTCAAGTTGACCCAACTCAGCCCTCTTACCCAGTTAACGGCTTTCTGATTGTTATCTGATCAAACCGCTCTTCAAAGCTCTCAGAGGAATAACGCATGCAGACAGAAAATTCATCTCGCTTCTGAAAATCATTAGCGGCTGTACGCTCGGCTGATTGAATGGAAAAATTAGGAAATCTGAATTCCCATTGAAACTGAAGCTCCTATTGTGAATAACTGATGGAGACCTTTAGAAATCTACCAGACTTTTATATAACCGCTCCACCTTTGTTCAGAGAAAAATACCTATTTATACCTTTCTCTCCTAGTATTTTCTCTCTTTTTCGACGGCTGTTGTTAAAACTCTGTATATAATGGTCAATACAATGGTAGAAGAGAAAAAAAACAAATAAAGAAACTAAACAAAACAGTCACTCAAACTGACATCAAGCCTGGAGATGGGAAAGAAAACGATGCAACTGTTATTTGAGCTGACAGCAGAGATTTCTGCTTTTGCTGTTCTTTTTCTCCAAAACATCTACAGTAAATCAACACTGTACGTCTGGAAGCCACACAAACACTTGCAAGTGTGGGAAAGGCAAAAGAAGGCAGCGATAGGATGATAGCGTTGGGTTTATTAGAAGGTATCTGATCGATATCCATTAGAGTTTTAATTTGCCGTGAGCTTCTGCAGGCAGTCGTGGGAAGATGATTGCTCTGAGACTGTTTGGATGAGTGCTTCGGCCGCTCTGCCTTACTCTCTCCGTTAATGAGATCTCACTGCTCTAGCACACAGACACACAAACCTATTTCAGCCTTTCAAATGAGTCGAGGCTTTTTCACACACACACACACACACACACACACAAGCCTGAACAGGGTGTGCTGGGTGCAAAGATACAAACCCACATCCATAAGAAAACTTTCTTTAGACTGCATTGCACCTACCAATATACCGATGCAGTAGGCAAAAGGAATATCATGAGCTACAATCAAAGATTTGTGTGAGGATCAGAACAAAATTTAAGCTGTCAACTAACTATAGTCCAACTCAATTTATAGTTATATCCTATAGTTGCATTTACCTTCCAGCAGAGTTTAGATTAAACTGTTATACTTTAACAAACACCCGAAGCAGGTATAACCAAGCCTAAACTTGCATCTCAAAGCACATCTCGTGGGGCAAGATTTGGTGAACATAAACTACAACCTCAACAATGTTCATTGAATCAACTGTTGAATGTTACTCGGGTACAGTGCTTTTTCAGTATTATTAATATACTATTAGAGTATACATTCTTACTTAGATTTTGTTTCTATTTTTTGCTTTTTAGTTTTCATATTAATTTAGATATATAAGTATATTAGGCGTAACAATATAAATATGGAAAGATTATATACACAATTTGTGTAAAAAGATAAAGCAGAGAAAGGCTGGAAAAGAATATTGTTTCTAACCCTAGTTAGAATTCTTTTGTTTTTATTGTTTCTGTGTCGAATATGAAATGTTGTACTGTTTATGTTTGACTGTTTTAGTTCAGTCAGTTATTAAGGCAAAAAAAGGTTTCTGTTTTCATCTAATATTTATATTTTATTTCAGCTGTTTCAAATAACAAAACAACAGCTAACAGCTTGGATAATGACCCAAAATACTGTCTCTTATTATTATTCACATATTATGGCTGCGAAACTGAATTTAAAAAAAAAATACTGTTGAAATTATAGTTTGCTTTTTAGAGCAAAAAAAATCACAGAATTTTATAGGAACTGTTTATAATAAAAATTTGACCTTAATATGATTTAAATGTCCTCAATGAAAATGACATTGCAATATTATATTATATAAAATATTAAAATATTATGCTTGCAGTGTTAGAGACCCCAAAAAAACCTGGAGCAAGAACTGATTTTTCACAGCAGAGTAAGATCAATAATTTCAGACAATATTATTAAAAAAGAAATGCTTGTATTACAAACATTTAGAGTTGTTTTATGGTAATATATCAGACTGTTTCTGTCCTTGTGAGGCAGTTTTGTAGAACATGTGAGTTGGCAGACGCGTCTTCAGTAGTAACAGGATTGCCTGTGAGCTCTTTATAATCAGGACTCCAGAGATTTCTTACAGGTCTCTTTTTCTGGCTTTGTTTTCTCTTTGCCTTCACCACTCCACCTCCTTCTCAGAGAAAAACCCTGAGAAAAAAAAATACAACAGTGCAATCTTGCTGAGATGGCATTTTCAAGGAGGATGAATCCCTCCGTCTGTTTACTGCTGCTTTTGACACCCATATGATTAAATACTACACCATCACTCTTCATCACACTTGCTTTTACTGAACTTTCTCTCCTTAACACAGGCTAGAAGCACTCAAACATAATGTATGAATGTGCAATAACATATAAACACATGACTGTTATAAGATGCTCAATTCCACTAGCCAATGTTGCTGTCAAAATCTTGGAAAAAACAATTAACGCAACACAGTCAAACAAATGTGTCAATGCACATTAAAAAGTTGCAAGTAGCAGAAAACCGAAAGCAGTGATGGGACATGGAAAAGGGCACAGAAAGGAAGAGAGAGGATGACAACATAATTGCAAACATACTGAAAAGTGCCAGCACTAAAGAATGCTAATGATTTTTTTCTTTCTGAAGTCATTATATAAAAAGGTAAGTCCCAAATGCTTCTTCGCGGAATATTCTGGATCAAACTGCATAATTACAGCCATCTCCTCCTCGCCATGTGTGTTCGGAGGGGACTACACAAAGAGGGACCCCCCTGCAACAAGGAGATTAGGAAGAAGCAAGCTGTCAGATACCCATGATCCTCTTTGCTCCTTCAAATCTCCTCTGGGTTTTAATTGTGCTTCGGCTCAGGCCACTGGTGAGCTAATTGCACTTTTGTAGAGTGCCAAGTAGAGTAATTTACCTGAAATTGAGGCAGTTTCCTTGGCAACCCACATCATTCACAGGGGCAAGTCTCTGCTTACTGTGACAAACTCAACAACTGTGCACTTACATATACTAGACTTGACAAATAGCTGACAACAAAGCACTATCAGCATACAGCAGTACAGAGAGAGATGGATGGATGGATGGATGGATGGATGGATAGATACCTTCTTCCATAGCACGCAACTTACATTTTAGGCATAATGTTGAAAGTTATTTTAATTCGCCGCCAAACAACAACACTAACTTAGCTAGAGCAAAATCAACCGTTGCGTCACTAGCGTATTCTAGTAAATGATTCGCTCATTTACGCCTGTCATGTGACCAATGAACAAAAGACTCATTTACTCATTTATGTTTCTTGTACATAAACTTTGGCTGCATTATAAATATTTTCTAATTGTATCTTAAATATAACACCACTTAATTATTAATTGTTTTAAACTAAACTATTGCGTGAATGATTCAGTGGACTCATTACAAGACAGCAAATTGTCTCCATCCACTGGCGCAATGACGTAACCGCAGAAAGAGTCACATAACAACCCCTGACAGCCTATAAATAAGAAAGAGTTAGGCAAATTAATTCTTTATGTTAGAAAATAAGTCTTATAAATAAATCAGTTAAAATTAGTGCTGTAAAAACGATTAATCGATTAAAAGTGTTTGTTTACATAATATATGATATATAAGTGTTTAATATATAAGTGTTTACTCATGCATTATGTACATATGAATATAAACGCATGTGTTTAAAAAGTATGCTATGTTCATATATTAAATATATTTAGGCTAGCTTTATATAATATATAAAATAATACAATATAAATATAAAAATATGCTACATGTTTTTACAATATATATACTCGATGTGTGTGCATTTATACTTATACCGCATAGCCTACATATGTTAAAAAAAAAAAACTTATTTTGTATGCGATTAATCGCTTGACAGCACAAATTAAAATGCTACATTTGTTAGAAGCATTTCTTTTAAATTTTTCTGTATTTGAATGACTACAGCTTCAACAAAAATGCTTTAAACCCAGCCATCACAGCACAGGCTTCTTCATTGTTATGTCCTCTTTCCACTTCTCAGTTTCTCTCTCTCCAATAATTGACAAGCATAAATCCTAACACAAGTCCTGGAGCCTCTCCTGCATGATCGGCTGTTATCCCACATGCACGCTGATCTCAGGCTGACACACGGCTCACCGCAGGGCACCGCTTCATCAGACACACCGCATCTGATCCACTCCTCCACAGGGGACAATAAAGTCACCACAGACGCTAGCGAGCAGCTGACCACTGCAGCACAGTGATGGGTCACTTAATGAAGTGAAGTCTATTGGATGTTTGTGTGTGTGTGTGTGTGTGTGTGCGTGTGTGTGTGTGTGGTGCATGAGTGTCACAGTCCTGTAGCTCCCAGGGTTTGGCAGAGCGCCCAGATGAAGAATTTAGCTTATAGCCTTGTAAACAGACGCTGCCCGGCATGATCCTCAACACTGACCTAGTCAGTCTAGTTAGTATCTCCAACACCAGATCTTGTTCAGCATGTTAAATGTTTTAGAGCCTGGATAAACAATCACAATTATCCACAAGCTATTCACACAACTTTAGTCCATGAGTTAACATCTTGTGAAGTGAAAGATTTGAAGTGATTATCCCACTTTCCAAAATAGTCCCCACTTCCTCCAGTGAAAAAGTTCATCCCCTGTTTTTACTTGTAAATATTGCTTAAATCAGAGTACATTTCCTTCCTGATTTTAGCCAGAAAAAACAAACAAAAAAAAAACCTTGATTTGTTGCATTACAAACACACAGCTTTTCACTTCACTAGACATTATCTGTGTAACAATAGTACTGAATCTCCACAAACAGAGGTTGCGCAAAAGGTAGAATTTATTGAACACAACAGAATCAGAACATAATTTCAGACAGAGAGCAAAACATCAACAGGAAAGGGACCAATGAATCAATGAAACTTCTTACAGGGAAGTCGGAGATGTATGTCTCGTGTGGATAGCCATACCTTTTCACCAGGTTGATAAAGGGGTGTGTCTGACCTACGAGTGTCTGCCCAGGTTTTGTGTCTATGGATGACCCGCTGTAGGTGGACATTAGCTGAATCCCAAACCCGTTCACTCTCACAAAACCAGTAGTCAATGGCTGGTACTAGGGAAGGTTCTTCAGGACATGGGAATAGCAGAGGCTGGAAACCTAAAACACACTGGAATGGAGTTAAACCAGTAGACTCTTGGTGTAGCGAGTTCTGGGCATATTCAGCCCAAAGGAGGAATTTGGCCCAGTCCTCCTGGTGATCGTGGCAATAAGCCCGGATGTATCGTGTGATTTCCTGAATCTTACGCTCGGCCTGGCCGTTTGTCTGAGGATGATAGCCAGAGGACAAGCTTATAGTAACTCCCAGTAGTCTAAAGAACCCCTTTCAGACCCATGATGTAAATTTTGGCCCTTGATCGGACATCATGTCCTCTGGGAGGTCAAAGTGACTGAATACACGGCTGAACAGGGCATGGGCAGTCTCTAAGGCGGTAGGTATACCTGCTAGGGGAATGAGCTTACAGCTTTTACAGAATCGATCTACTACTACTAATATGGTAGTGAACCCCTCGTACCTAGGCAGATCAGTGGCGAAGTCAATACCCAGATGGGACTAGGGACCAGGGCTCTCAGTAGAGGTGGAGTAGCAACACATTTCGGGACAGGACAATAGACAGTTACATTTACATTTTAAAATCACTCCATCTTAAAATCTCACAGAACTCCATTCGATCTGAGGATTATGCAGGGCGAGTGTAGCATTTCTGTGGCATTTTGTAGAACCCAGAGGCTAATGGATTCCGTATGCAAATTTCCTATCTGTAAGGTTAGTGGAGGTGTTCATGCATTTTCGATCCAAAGGGGTGCCCTGAATGGTGGTAATTCGGTAAGAAACAGGATTCTTTCTTTGTGGGATCTAAATACTGTCAAGACAGCGGGATGAGACAAAATTACCGGCCGCGCGGGAATCCATCAAGACCTTTACAATATAAAGGTGAGTGTTAAAGCTGAGAGTGGCAGTTATTAGTGGAATCATATTAACAAGATGATTAACATTGTGGAGGACGGACGGGACAGCCTCGGATGAAATGATTGAATTCCCCATAGGCAGCGACCCCTCGTAGTCTGAGAGTTCTTTCAGAGGTAGGGAGATAGTAAGTATCAAGTCTGCATTGCCTCGACTCCAGTAAGATCTGAATCAAGGGAAGCCGTCTCTGCAGGAGGTGTGCAGGCTGTGAGATGTTGAGATATATTGGCTGTTTTTTTTCAGAAAGGCCTCCAAACCCACATTATCATCATAAATAGGAGCACGCATGTCAGCTCACAAACCCCTGCGAAAAACAGCTAGTAGTCAAAGTCAAAGTCAAAGTCAAAGTCAACTTTATTGTCAATTCTGCCACATGTACAGGACATACAGAGAATTGAA
>JAUMHI010000039.1:2268554-2286646 GCA_032359435.1 Enteromius unitaeniatus | reverse complement strand
TAAAGCTGCTTTGCAATGATATGTATCATGAAAAGCGCTATACAAATAAATTTGAATTGAATTGAATTGAATTAAATTACCTTAATTCTCACAATTTTCTTCTGGTACACTTATTTAATTAGTAAAATACCCACCACTCACTGCCATATTCCCGGTCATACTCAAAATCTCCATTCAATCCCCAGTTTATAACGCAACTCTTGCCACAGGAAAGAAACTGCAAGGAAATACCGCATCTTGGTAATATGTAATATAGGTTTTACAAAGAAACATTTATATTTAGCTGTATTTTTCAGTGAACAACGGGCACTGTAATAGAGTGCTTCAGCGGTGAAGTCAAAACCTGGAAGAATATTCAAATACTGCTGGATACCTCATATTTTTTATTTAGCAGTAAAATGAAGTCTGTGGTAAACATCAAATAATGATACTCTGGTGATTTGTATATGCCGAAAAGGCAAATTTTGATGCAGTTATGTTTAAGGGTGTGAGTGTGCACGGTTCACGTCAAGTAGAACAAAATGCTTGAAGTTTACCACTTGCTTTAATTTATTTACTCATGAACTAAAAAAAACCCATTGGAAATCTTATGGAAACCAGCAATGAATTCGTCTTATTAATGAATTAGCAAGTTTTTGACGTCAGGACTGCAGCGTTCTGTGCCAGTACAAACGGATATGCGTCACTTGAACCTTTTTTCAAATACCACTTTCAGTCCACACTACAAAGTGAAAACTGCTTTAAAGTGTCCCTATTATGGATTCGTGACAATGTGTAACACAGCTTTATGTGAATGAAAACACATCCTGCAGTTTTTAAATCTGAAGGGAGGCATTTGGAAAAATGTATCGTTGAGCGAATCGTTTGGGAGTTTCTGAGCAAGAATGGTAACAATAAAAGCATAATATAAGACATGGAACGTGTTTTTCTTTACCTTCCATGTATGTCAACCTGTTGTTGGGGACTCCCAAAACCAATATATGAACCCCATAATAGGGGCACTTTAAAATATATCCAGAGCAACCAAAAAACGCAGTTTCAGTTTAAACGCACAGAACAATGTAGAGAAAACATGCATTTTTAAACTGATCCAGACAGCCATAGCCACAGGCATTCAGTCAAAAACTGCTAAAAAAAACTATTATGCTGCAGCAATTACATAAACAACTGGCTGATCAACTCAATCAACAGGAATTGGGTTACTATTAATGAATGAGTACTCCATGTGTTTCTATATATATATATATGTGTGTGTGTTTGTGTTTGCTCATATCACTATGGGCCAAGTTTTTTCTTTGTCTCTATAGAGCTCAAGGTGGGCACCATCAGAAGTGTGGCAGTACATAATTATGTTGCCAGCTTAACAGACACATGTCACACTATAGCAGAAAGACAAACACATAGCTGCGAGGGAAAACAGGGAGGTGAGGGCACAACAAACCTGACAAACACATAAATCACGCTGCTGGAATATATATATACACACACACACACACACACATGCTCTATTCCTCTTTCACATATTCATGCAAACTCGCACAAGATCAACAATCTGCACGAGGTGAAAGAGGGGGCAGACGGAGGCCAGTGAAACACGATCCTCTTCACTCTTCTGGTTACAGTGCTGTTGCTGTACTGCGAAATGGCTTTTTGGGGAGACTCAGGGGTCACGGTCCGACCCTGGGGACATTTTCACTGCACCTGTGCCACGCTTTACATAAGCTGTCACTCTATACAGTCACTGACACTTCATACAGTTATGGCACACAGTACCGAATGTGCATTTAATATACCGAAGCAATCTTGGTAAGCCTTTCTAGGAAAAGAGGGCTGTGTGTATTTCTGTCGACTGCATGCAGGAATTATGAAATTAACTGTATATATACTGTGCGAGGATATATGAATTAACCAAGTACAATTAGGTCATCGGCTGGCAGGCTGACAGAGCTGATTGATACTGATATTCTGACACCATCTGTGTGCAATGCAGTCAAGAAATATGATATTTTTCTCTGTACAACAGGCATATGTTCTGATCATGCCTTCTGAGAGGCTTTACTAGCCAAAGGGGATAAAAGAAAGGAGAACAGCGATTTGAGAGCTCAGATGTGACTCACAGCAAACGACCGATTTGTCATGGATGCATATCATCTGTTAATGATATGAATGTTTAACATTAGTCACATTAATAACACATTGCTTGAATCAGTAATACATCATTTTGGTTATATTGTACAGTCGTATGATGTGATTTGGGGGAACTTTGAAAATGTTATAGTATGGTGAAAATGTATTGTTTTCGAAAGAAGCCTGCTTTTTGTTCACCAGGGCTGCATTAGCTTGACCACAAATACCTTATATTGGTACAAATAACTGCCTTATATTCTCGAGGAATATGAATATGTTTTTAGGATTCGTTCATGAACAGAAAGTTTAAAAGAACATTTTTTTTTTAAATAATAACTTATAAATGTCTTTACTATTACCTAAACAATGTGCCCTTGAGAAGAAACTGTTGTGTAACTCACCCACACTAAAGAGGTAACCAAGGTCAATTAGCAGCTTCAACCACCTCAAGCACTGAAAAGGGTGAGGCCAGTTTTGTTGCTATCATTCATCACAGGGTCTGCTCACACTTCTTACATCTGGAAAATGTTTAGGAGCCATTCATGCCAAAACACTTCACATCACTAAACTGTTTCTTCAAGCAAGCTGCCAGACTACATCCTGTCTAGATCCCCCAGTCCCGCTTACCTCCAGCGGTTTAATATGAAATACAACAGAACGAGACTTTACACTTACAACAGACTCTCATCTAGGGATGAAACCAGATGCACAAGCCACTCATGACATGCACTCTTAAAGAGACAGTGCTCTTCAAAAGATAGAAACTCTGCCATAACATGTTATCGTCCCTTTAAATTAATTAGTATCATATGATCTATTAAAAAAAATAAAAAATAAATTACTAAAATCTCAGATGCTAAATATTAAATAACCAAAAACGCGTGCATCCACAGTCCACACTTGGGATCATTTTTAATGAGTGTTTCATATTAGATTTCATATTGTAGGCCTGAGGATAGCACTTTAGTGTCGCTTTCTCTCTCGTTCCTGTTTTTTATTAGTTGCACTTATACAGGGCTCAGGGGGAAATGAGAAGTTACCTTTTATATTTGCTCATTATGCCCAAAAGTCCAAACATATTTAAATAATCCAACTGCAAGACAATAAGTACATTATGTAGCTGCAATATTTGCACATGGCTTAACACGAGTGGAAGCAACTAACGAAGATCAATGTAAAACACCTGATGTGCAAAGCAGCACAAATTTATGTTGTTTTTGTGCTACTTGAAGTTTCTTTTTTCAGAACTCAAAATTCTCTCTGCAACCACTTCCTTCCTCCAGAGACAATCAAACGGGCTTCTGCCGTACTAACACTAATGCCAACTGTCAACCAATGAGTGCGAGAGACGAGCATAATTCCACGTATTTTTGATCAACTGTATAAAGAGAACTAAAGTTTCAGAAACAGGGTAAAACCTCAGGATGTCTTTCTGTTACAAAGATTACATCTGGAAAAGAAATGCATTCTTCGTAAGAAATCCTTCTGAAACATTTTTATTCATCTTTAAAATTCAGATATCAGCTTATATTTTTGATATCGTCCTGGATATGGTCTATCAAGGATATGTTACTTCATTTTACTTCACCACTATAGTGATATCCCATAAAACACTGCAGCCTCACGTCTTTGATGTTTGATAGTAGCATAATAACGTCTCGTAAGTCATAAAGTTAACAGTGCACTTACCCCCACCACATTAACAACTACCTTCATCACGTTTTCCCAAACTTCCTCTAGGAATGCGATCAAGTCTTATTAGCATGCTTTTTTACCTTGAAGCTGTTGAACGTGTTGGGCTGCTTAATGTACTTGTGCTCTTACAGTTATAAAATGTGAAGATATTATCCCAGTGCGATAAAATCAAATCAAATATTTGTACATAAAAACACTTTATTTGTTACATGATGCAAACTTTTTAGCCTGATGTTTTTTTTTCTTTTAAAGGACTTTTGTGCAACATTCTGAATTACGTACAAGCAGCTACTGTAGTACCATTAAAACAATTATAATGTTATTCAGTAAAAATGCATTCAATTGATCGAAAGAGACAGTGAAGACATATACAATGTTACAAACACATTTCAGCTTCAAATAAATGCTGTTCTTTTGAACTATTCTTTAAAGAAACATGAAAGAAAAAAAAGTAATCTGCAGTAACACTGGTGTCTTGTTTAGAAGACATAAATTACTCCGCAGTGATCAATAGGTTTTATTTATTTAGTTCAGAAATATGCATGGAAGTGCATAATACATTTCTTTACAGTAATGGAGCCTATAAAGGATCTGGGAGAAAATGTGTCTATCACATAGAATCCAATTACAGCTTCACTCTCAGATATCAACTAATCCATGCAATGACTGCAGAAGCTCATTTTCTAGCTAATAGTGTGAAAATTGCTAACAGAGAAGAGAATAATATAGATTAAAAGGACTAAACAGCAACGCAAAGGCAAAAGTTTTAGCATTGCACTATGGCTTTGATCAAAACAAAAGCTTTTTTAATGAGCAAAAATTTAACTCTTCAAAAATATAAATTTTCTACCTTTTGTAATTCAATAGATTATGTGAGGGAAAAAAAAGAATATCTCAGATACAACATTTGTCTGAGCATGCAATACAGTAGGCCTAAAATTAAATAATTAGGCTACACTGAGGTAAGTGAAATTTGTCTGAAAAAAGTGCCTTAAATTAACAGAAGACAGGCTAGAACCTGGAAATTCCAACAACAGCGTTTTACATTAAAACTTTACTCACAGGAAAAATCAAGGAGTCTTCCAAGATAAACACTGATTGTAAAAACCATTGAAGATTTTCTGAAGAAATGTGATAACTTTTCACATGTGAGAATGAGTTTGTTTGTGTTTTTAATATGTATTAATGCAACATTACAGGTTTTTAAACTATACTGTTAGCTAACAGTATATATATATATATATATATATATATAAATAGATACTGTACATAAGCATAACTACACTCTTGAGTGTTCATGGACCAGCTTTGGACCCAACAGAAACAGCAGATTTTGAGGCACCTATGCATATTCATGATTATTGCTCCTTATTATATTTTACTATTATTTCAGACATTTGAAAAAAATCCTCTGACGTTAGGACAGTGGAACCAGAAGTGCTAAAATATTACTACAAAAATATGTCATCTCACCCAGTTAATAATAATTAAAAAAAAATAATATATATCCACTTTTTTTCCCAGTTTAAATAAATTGTATGGGTCCAGTCTCATCCACGTCCAGCTGTTTTAAGCTGTACAAACCAGTCAATATTGCCACCTAATCTTGAAAATCGCTGTGTCTTATAATATTATTTTAATGTTAAAATTTATTATGAAAACACTGGTTTTACCGTTTACTGTACGTTGCTATTCTTCTCCTAATGTACCTATTAGGGCTAAATAACCGGAAGTCTCATCCAATGACTTACTTCCGCTTTAAAGGAAAAAAAGTGGATAGGCTTTATAAAATAAATAATAATACAAAATAAAACTTCAACATGCAGACAAATCTATTCAAAAACGTAGAAAATTATTAGACGATTCTTCAAAATATCTTCTTTTAAATACTCCTAAAAAACAAAGTCTAGCACATAAAAGTGTGCTTAAATGCACTATATATTATGATATTTGTTCATCATATTTCCACACCACTACAACACCTGAGTTCCAGGCATTATCTGTCTATTATTAGCTCATTCGTGTTCGACATGCTTCAGGCGCGTGAAGACATGGCTATAAACGATCACGAAGCTAAATCGGTTCACACAGAAAAACCCGCTCCAGGAAGATTACTAAAATAAAGCACTGTAAATAGAACACAAGCAGGGCACCATTTTGTATGGTAAGCGCCCACGACTGTTCAAAGCACGGCACAGAAACGCTGCACATGGGCGAATAACTCCCCTGTACATTCTGTTCAGACAGCAGCAGCTCCCTCAGGTGACCCGCCGCCTGACGTCAACATATAATGAATGCATATCGGGACGTCAGCGCTGTTATGCAACTGAACTATTTAACTTCCCCGATAAGAGCACGGTGGAGATTCACCCCCAAATGCAGGACACGGCGTGTTGGGTCGCATCGGCCCCAGAGTCGCACTGAAGTGCGCTTCCGTGTTCGTAAATAGTGTCCTCGCTGTCTGAAGCTGAAACCTGAGGAAGACTGGAGCTGGCGGGCTATTTCTCGCATATGTTCCACAGTCCAGGTTGTTTAAGGACGAGCGTTCCCATCGTGCTCTGAATTATTTAGCCCCTCACAACCAAGATCAACTCGTGTGCTCTTATTCAATCCTGTGTTGTATCCGCCGAGGCTGCCCCGATTATGAAATTTTGGCTGATGATTCAATTGTCACAGATCATTTCGATTGGTGGTTTAATAATATGCCTTTTAGTCTACCCTTGGCATACACAAGAAGAAGTCATTTATTCACATTACACTGGAAATCCCACAATTAAGTATGCTAGGCTATATGAGTTCCTGCAACGTTTTGTAAACAAATATTTTACAGGGTAGAGTGATTCATAATAAACATATAAAAACGAATGTTTAAATTCGTTTTTTTCGGGGTTTCGAGTCCACTTAAATCCACTTTGCATTCACACTGACTATTAAAGCAGCATGATTCATATAAATTGTAATTATTGGTACAGTTTGTTGTTAGTATGCAATAGCCATATATTTCTAAAATAAGCATTTTTAGCTTTCCCTGCCTGAGCTGCACGGTCAAAATTTGGATTTTGACCAAATCAACCATGTAGGCTATAGCCTATACTTCCTTGTTCATGTTTTGACCATGTAATCAAAAATGTCATAACTAAACCTTCAAATGAAAGTGAAAATGACAAGATTTCTCAAATTGTTTAACTCACTTAAACCTTGCAACTTTTCATTTAAAACACACATTTCATTTAAAAAGCTTAGATTATCTTTTTAATGAGTTTGTACATTCACACTGACAGCAAACTGTAGCAAAAAAGCAACCTAGCATCAGTCATTTTCAGTGTCATCTAATGTTATCTGGGTCACAACACAAGGCATCAAATAGCAATGGTAGAGGAGACAGTGTGGCCCACACATACCGTGGCACAGCAGGAACATCTACTGGAAACCAAAAGCAAAGCATTTTAATCACTGTTAAGCTGTTAATGACAGCGATTAAATCACTGGAGGTCACAGGTGGTTTACTGTTGGTTTCACACTGTACCAGGGCAGATCCCTCCTTAGCAAAAACTTAATATCTGCGCAACTTTTGGTGTTTCTGTAGCTTGTGCTGCCAAAAATCAATAACTTTCAATGCAAGTGAATAACATCTTGACACCTCTTCAGTGTGAACAGGCCTTGAGTGTGGAGCTAATCACAGCAGAACTTCTTTGTGTATGTTTATGTACGAGTTTGGTTCAGGTTTGGTCACATAATGCTCGACTGCACTGGCAAAAGAAACAATGTTTCATATTTATTTTCTACTCAATTCATATAAAAATTCCCTTTAGTGTATGGCAATGAAGGAATACACCTGGAAGCACAATTAGATTAAACAACAAATCGTCAGCCGATTATGTATCAACTGCAACCGAGCTGTTGAAACTTAAAGCAACAATATCCTGCAAATTTGTCTGTTGTAACTTAGAGTTTATCTGACTTTGTGACAACATCTGTAGGTTTATATTTTTTGCACATTAAACAAACAGTTTTCTTCAAAGGCACCCATAAATTTAAGTCTTACAAAAGTGCCTTGATAAATGATGAACCCGTATCAAGGTTGAAACGATTGAATAAAATAGGCCGCTAAAACCCATAAAACCCACCTACAAATAACATTAAAACCCAAGGACAAGCCATTCAACATGCACCTTAAGCACATTAAGCTTTGTGGAATACTTGATTCTGATTGGTTAATCACCGCAGGGTCAAATATTTCTGAAAAAATGAGTTTCTCAGGGCAACACTGTATAATTGCCCCCTCATGTTTCCCACACAGTTGTTCCTTCTTCTTTACAAATAACTTATTAAAACGAATCAAATCAATATTTTATGTCCACAGATAGATACATAGAAAGATAGATTCTATGTACATATACTGTATATCCGCACACACTCTCTTTAGAGTGAAACAAACGCAAAACTCTAAGTGAAAATCCTATATTATCTCTTTACAAATGACGTAGTATTTGTTTGTACGTGACAGTAGGGTGGTAAACAACTCTCCAGCGCCATCCATCTGTGGTGCAATTAACAGTACGCTTTGCAATGTTATGCGCTTTTTACGCAAGCACAAGAGCAGGGGCTAAGTTAACTAGTCTTTGACAGGGCAGGCTAACCCAGAACTTGGCAAGTAGCTCTCAATGATGTCCTCGTATGCCGCATGCAAAGTGCAGAGCCTCAAACCATGCGCAGCGGCGGCTGGCACCGCAGATGTGTTACAGCTCTGCGCCTTTACGCGTACCATAAGTGGACACCTCTGAAGTGAGAAGCTCAACACGACAGCTGACCGCGGGACAACTACTCACCCACTTCCTTAGGAAGAAAGACAAACTGCTAGCAAACACCAAGATGGTCCACCGAAGTCCGCCCGGTCTTCTTAACGCGCGGTCTTCGTCGCGAATAGGCTTTCGGCGGGCGGCGATACCCTTTCGAACCGCTGAGAACTAGTTGAAATAATACCCTGTTTTCGGAATATATCCACTTAAAGGCAGTTATTACATATTTTGTTTGTCTATGTGTGAAAACGATTAGGTTTCGGCTGCCACAACAGGAAAATACACGAGCTTTACTATAATCGCTCCACCCCCTTTACGGTAAGGACGAGCTGATGGTATAGAAGTATGTGATTATATCAAATGCTGCTCTCTACAGGTTCACAGCAGCTTAAACCTTTTAACCCTGTGTGAGATGGGTGACCCTGTGTGTGAAAGCACTTCCTGGCAGCTGTGTGGTTGCCAGTGCCCCCACATCTATACATCTCGTCCTTGAAGTGTTGTGATATCGCATGTTAATTCAAACACCCTTTATTGTAGGAAATGCTATACCATGGGATAATTTAGCTGATTACAAACAAGGCTTATGTTTCCCTCTTTGGTGATCAAAAGATAATCATTCAAATTGAACATATGTATTGGGTAGGTCAATGACATGCAGCTTTTTTCATTCGAATATATGTGGTTGTTCAAAAATGCAAATTTAATAATTTAGCAATTTTGTATACAATGAAATCTCTTTTCAAGTCAAAACAGTAAAAAAAAAAAACATAATTGTATTTAATGTATTTATACATCATTTCTCTCCACACATATATATATAGTTTATGAAGTGCTGAATCCCAGTCTCAACCCATTCAGAACTACCATTACTTACACTGAAACCTATACATGGTACCCAGAAAGAAATGATCATTTTAAAGAAATGTGTATAATAAAATATGAATAATAAAAAAATTAGGCCAAAGTTCTTATTATTTCTTTAAAAACAATTAAATATATTAAGTACAGTCAGTGTCAGAGTGGTATAACAAACAGGTCTGAAGCCATTTTTTATCATGTGTCAAAAAAACAAAACGACAACAAAAAACATAGTATGTTGCTTTATATGATGTCAAATATTAGTAGTACATACCTATAATAATGCATTATACAATACATAAAGCCTTTTATAAATAAAAAGTTGTATAAAAATAAAAGTCTGTGGTGCTTTAAAAAACCCAGAAAGTAACACTTTGATTTAAAAGGAAAATGTATTTTTTATTTATATTCAGTTAGTCAAATATACTCCATTTTGTATTATTTACAACTTTGAAAAATCCTTTTTTTATTTTTATTTTTTACAGTGCAACCAACATGCAGGGAGTGATTTTGTTGTAATGTGACAAGAAAATTATACAGCGGAGAGAATTAACAGTGCAAGCCTTTACACTGTGATGAGTCGTTTGTATATAGACAAAGTAGCATAATCATTGCATGAATGATAATCAATAGCAGAATAAACAACAATAAACACTCTTTCCCTCTTAATTGTCACATAATTAGTCTTGCTTTTGTGAGTAGCAGTCGCAGTGGATTTGCCACTGCATGGATTTTATTTTAAACCCATAGCTTTAATGAATCTTTGGGGACATCGTCTTTCATGGCTGATTTACTCGCCATCAACTCTCCGGTTGACCATTCTCTTCTCTGTCAGTTTCTCTTTTAAGAAACCCTTCTCACTGTGTGCCAGTGTAGAGGAACGGCACAGAGTTCTTAGTGAATGGGGCTGTGGGGTATTGGTTTGTACATTAATTCCCAGCACGAATAAGACCACCGCTGTTAAGCAGTGCTTTCTTTCAATCAGAACTTATTTTCCCTGCTGCTCCTGAAATTGCAATATCTCACTGCGTTATAAATCCATTATGCTGAAAAGTCTTCAGTAAGCAGACATCTACGATTTGTCTCATTGCAGTCATGGTGTAAAGACAATCTAATTGGGTCAGTGATACATTGTTTCATTTCAACTGATGATTGCTCTTCATTTGAAGGTCAGTCTGATGTCCAATTAGTCAAACTAAACTGTATAATTCAATCTGAAGTGCTGCTGCATCTATGAATGATTCAAACGTCTGGGTTTATATAGGCATGTCTGTGTGTCTCCTTTTGAACCACAATAAATGAAGGCTAAACGTTGCACAATGTGCATGTATTTATGAATTGTGTTTATGAATTGAAATAACACATAATTTGAAAGCATTTATTAAACGAGCACATCAGGGAGCTGTGATGTGTGTCTGAAATCCTCAGGATTGAGTAAATGAGACAGGTGCTCAGCTGTCTGAAGTTCACAGTACACAGGTTCACCACACACACCATTTTCTGCTTGGTCACCTGTCCTGCGAAACAACATGCGGAAATAAGGGAACATGATATTTATAAATAATATTGCCGTCAAGCCTCATTAGTATACAAAACCTAAACAAGGCTTAATAATAGCATTAGCATTATAGCGTAAACTGTTATTTGGGCCTACTGCATTGGACCCTAAAGTCAAGTCTTTAATAAATCTGCAAAAATAGTAGAAAGTCTTTCTAGAGTCTTCTGAGACTTCATTTAGATTCATTAGCTGCTACACTCTCAGAAAAAAAGATACAAAACTGTCACTGTCATTGTACACTTTTACGGTTTTATAGACCAGGCTTAAGGCTAGTCCCAGACTAAAATGCATGTTTGAGCTGTCTCAACTGAAAGTATCTTGTTCTGACATATCTTCAAATATGTCAATGCTCTTGTACTGTCTCAAGATGTACACTTTCTAAGGTGTTTTTATAAATGCAGCTTAAATACTTTACCTTAACTAAGGCTAGTCCTGGCTTAAGCTAGGCCCCATTTGTGAAATCAGCAGTTTGGTACTAAAATGTACCATTTAGGGGTAAATAATTTACAAAAATGTATCTTTTGCTTTTGTATAGGCTACTGCTAGCTTTTTCTCTTTTTTTCACCAAAGAGTGTTTTTGATATAATTCAAAAGAAGAATGACAAAGTGCAGTAAACAGTAAAATATGATATGATATTAAATGATGATATTAAATTATATTTTATTTTAACAAATAACATGGTAACCTGGAGTTTGCAATATCAAGCAGCATAAAGGACTATTTCTACAGATCAAATAACTGGAACTGGTTGACACAGGAAACCTCATACGAAAATAAGCTGGATAGATGTATCTAATATCTGACTGCACAGACAAACACAAGGTGAGCAACTGGAATTACAATGAAGATCACAAATCTGATCGGACTTGCTGGTGAACTGGGTGCTGAAGACAACATTCCCCATGTTTCTCTGAGCCTCCCACCAGCAAGGAAATGAAGACTGAAGTAGAACATGTGGGGATTATGCAGAGGAAGAGGAGTGGAGTGCGGATCAGAGAGATGGGGAGGTCTCTGTCATAATAACCATGAGAAATCCTATTCCCACTGATCCCATAAAAGCACATATCAAAGTCATCACCGCAGGGCAAGGGCACAGGCACATGAAAGTGTTAGATGCTCTTCTGAAGAGGATTGCTTTTGTGTGTGTGTGTGTGTGTGTGTCATTCTAACTTGTTAACAAAGCCATCTCCATTTCTTCATGCCAAACAATATGATTTTATTAAAACATTAAAAATGAAGATATGTTCATAATTTTATTCATCAAATTCAATTTTGAGTTCTAATGATGTCACCTAATAGATTGAGAATTTAGATTTAGAGTTTATTTAAAGCATTTTTTAAAACTTTATATAATATTACTAAAGTATCTTGCAACAAGATGAAGAAGTTACTGCAACAAAATTACAGCAAAATGATAGCTTGCTCAAGTCCTGAGGTTATTTACACATAATAATCGATATACTCCCTGCAGAAAAAAAACTGGTCAGGCTGGTTTTATCTGCTCGTTTCAGCTGATCAAACCAGCAAAGGCCAGCCTGGCAAGCTGGAAATGTGGTCAAATGTTGACCAGCTTAAACCAGCAGAGACCAAGGTGGTCTCCCAGCTAAAACCAGCCAACAATACTGTTTTTTTTTCAGCATTTATTTTACAACATTTGTACCAACAAAACATAAAACCAAGGACAGCCTTTCAGAACACTTTCTTCACTTCTGTTGAAAGATATATCCCTTGAACAGCTGCAAATATTACACCCACGTAGTAACTCTAGAAACGCTTGTTATTATGCTGCTGAAGATTCTGCTATCTTTCTGTGGTACCTCATGTTCTATTTATTATTTCTCAAGCTTTAAAAGAAATATCACATCCTGCGTATCAATAACAATGAGCACACTTTCATCACATTCCCTGTGAAACTCTGACGGAGGTTCAAAGACCTTCAAACACAGGGAATAAGATATGTGTAAATGTCAGGAGCGCGTTGGTACACCTGACATGTGCGTGCACGTGCCGTTGGTCTTGTTCTCGCATGCTCCATGCTTAACTCTTAATCTCAGCCTTGGTCTTTAATTATGCAAGAATTACTAGTACAAGTGGTTAAAACACTAAAGAATATTCACAATTTTGTTCTGTATGACAGACAACAGAAGCCTGAAAAATTATGACACGTACTGTGTTTGTTAGCTCATCCCTGCTTTAAGGTATAACTTGGTTTTGGAAAGAGATTAGCTGGAAAAAAAAGCAAACCTGCCTTAACTTGATTTGTATATAGAAAAAGAATTATTTTGCAGTAACATGGTTTATGAAGATCAATCCAAGACTCACGGCTTATTTATTTCCATTTCTGAGTCAAAATGCCATTAATGCCCAAATGTATTTTTTGGGGAGATGGATAAATGCTATTAATAATTTAGAAGAGCATCTCAGATGGTAGAAGAGAAGCTCTGTAAGAAGCTATTTACGTATTATTACACCAGTATATGTTGCAATTATTTAGACTAAATTGGAGTGTTCTATTTGACTCAACACAACCGTTATAAACAAGCAAGTAGTTACTATGGTGCTGTTTATGAACAGTTTTTTAAAGTAAATTTGTTGAGTAAATGATTCAGTGAATCAGTTGATTAAAAAAGTTCCTGAATAACGTAAACACTTTTTCATCATTTCATCGAAGAGATGCGTAATCAATAATTCATTAATTGAATTTATATTTTTAAATGCATTATTAAAACAGTAATAGCACTAGAAGATCTCTTTTGAGGTGGCTTCATAGCACAGCAATGGAATAAATATTCAACAACACGAAAACTACTGAGATTTGTTTTTTTTATTGCAGTAACACAATTTTGCATCTGGCCGTACATCTCCAATAGTCATAACAGATCATAGAGCTCTGGACATTGAACACTGGTCACAGAAAACATGAATGAATGGGCAGGCAAAAAAATAAATAAATACATAAAACAACATAGTCATGAATATTCATTTTAAAAAACAATATCTACCCACATTACACTTACACAGATACATACAGCCTCACAAATACGTTCACTCGAAAGCTGATCTGTAGCCTTTAGTTGACACACTCACACACACACACACACACACACTCATGTAGTGACAACAACAGATTATCAATCCACTGTTTCAGTGATTATGGTTGTTCTCAAAGGGCTGGCTCCTGCAACACTAGTTTACATAGATGTACTATATATTACCAGCTCTGTAAAGCAACTCTACATAAAACTGAAACAAACCAAACAAATCCAACTGTCATATTTTGAGCCTATGTACAATATCAAATAACACTGTGATCTATATGTTGTTTTCTTGTGTTACCACAACACAGTCACAAAGGAAGGGTTCAGCGTATGCACACTACAAACAGCACAGCTCATCTTCACTAGAGTATATACACACAACTACAGCTTTCTTATAGAGATTCACATGTTGCGTGTTATAGATTCGCTATATATATGTTCTGCACTCAGCATATATACATATTTTTTTTAATCCGATTTTTTTTACATCTTAATGGCTTCGAGTTGATCGAAACGGATATTCATGTAAACAAACAGCGTACAGAAATATTACACAAAGCACAAGACTATATTGGATATTGGTTTGATATGAGGGACGGCTGTGTGATCTCCGATCTCCGCTATTGTGAGGGTGTTGTTTGGGTGGAGTTTGCTCCCAGTTGCATGCAGTTGGGAGGAACAGCGTGGGCGTCCCTCTCTGCTGTCTTCTGTTACTCGTAGAAACCACGATCTCTGCGGAGAGAAGGATGGAGCGGGAAGAGTTTACTCTTTGGGAGTACTGTATGCGGGCTGGTTTTGGGTTTCACCTCAGCTCAGTTTGGGTCCAGTCCAAATTTACAGACAAGCTCTGGCACACAGACTCTGTGACTTTGATGGCTTCCATCTGAAAGTCAATCATTACCAATATTGGCTGTTTTTTAAAAAGAAGCCAGCTTTCTTTCTTGCACGTTTCTACTTTTATTGTGCATGACTGATGCACACTGTCCTAAATAAAAACAAAAATAATTGTTATATTCTTAACATCCCTAATCCTTCTTATCTTTTTCAATTCTTCCCTTTAGTGTCGGCATGAAATGAATACCTTTTTTTTTTTTTTGCAAATGCATGTTAATAAATGTGTATTTCCTTTTTTATTTAACTTTTTCAATGGACAACTTGTTCTGGTTGCAAGTTTAACAGTCCACTGTGGTAACTTCAACTGTCTACTATCCAGAGTTTGTTGTAGTGATTTGTGATTATTTCTGTTTATAATAAGATATAATTTTATCTTTTTAATGAAAGATCCTTTAAGTTTAAGTAAATGTTGATTTTCAAATAACAAGTTTTATATAATCATTTAAGCATATACTAACACCTAGTGAAAGCACCAAGTGAAAACTGTCATTGTTGTGAAAACCTGGATGTGATCATTTTTGTCCATTTAGTGTCACGTGTATAAAATAAGTCCGATTCTAGACGTGAAAGGGGTTGAAAACAGCTAGAATCACTAGTAAATATAATCGGTGGTGATTCAGTGGGAAAGTCTGACCTCTGCAGGCCATGAGCAGGAAAATCTGTTTTATTTGACTGAATATTTAAATGTGTGGAATAACATATCTAATAAGCACAACATTAAATCATCTTTTATGTGGTAATATTCAAAGGTTCGAGGGTCAATACGTTTTTTTTAATGTTTTTTTTTCTCACCAAAGCTGCATTAAAGTACAGTAAAAACAGTAATATTCAGAAATATTAGTACAATTTAATATGACTTTTTTTTGTAAGTAATTTTTTTTATTATTGCAAATCGTATTTTTTTTCAGGATTCCCCTGTGAATAAAAAACTTACAAGAACAGCATTTTTTTAAATACAAATATCAGAAATGTCTTTACTGTTGCTTTTTAATCAATAGAATGCATCCTTGCTGAAATAAAAAAGAAAATCTCATCCAACAATTTTCAAAGCAGCTATTTAAGCACATGAAGAGGTCAGATTGCTAGTTTTCGGGTTCTGTATTGTTAATAAGGTAAAAACTAAGGATCAAGACATATCAAAGCAACTACTCTGATGGCTCTAAATACAGCACGCGTAGTTACCATGACACCCTTACCATCAGTTTTCACCAGCAGAGTTAAATTCGAATGTGATTGTTTTCATCCAGCCTGCCAATTAACAAAATCAAACACAAAACATGCTTAAATGGGAACTCCCCATCAGGTTTCTGATCCAGTCAGCCTGTGGCAATAACTCTTTTAAAAGACATTGTTGTGCCAAATATGCAGCATGTGATGAATATATTGGTATACTCACGCTCCCTCTTCTTTGAGTAGAGAGAGGAACTTGCTGACTCTGTACGCCTGATCCATCTAGAGAGCAGAGTAAACACAACATGCTATAAATAAACTTATTTCCGCGTATATGGTTCTCTGCCTGTGACTCTGTCACAAGATAAAGTGAGTTCATTAAATTGCTAGACAGCACTTGAGATGTAGAGTCAGATTCTTCTGTGCATAAAACAGCTATAAAAAGCACAGAATATAAACTAAATTATTTAGCCCACATTTCCAAAAGCATGTTAGAAAACCGCTCGAGCTCATTAAAGTTCTAGTTCGCATGAATTAGAGAATGAGATAGAGAATACTTCTAACAGAAATTAATACAAAGATGTAGTGGGTTTGAGAGACTCTTAATGCTTCAAAATAGTAGATTTACAGACTAGGCTTACCTGCAGAGACATCTCGATAAGCATGAGAAGCTTTTTAATGCCAATCCACACTCTTTTTCCCTTCACATGCTGGGCGATGGTGGTTCTCTCAGCATCTGTGAAGCTGCCCAGGAGCTTGAAATGAACAGAAAAAAAGGTAAGTATGATGGTAACATTTTGTGAGTGTAAATTAATGTGATATCGCCCTCTACTGGATAAACATGAAACAGCATTAAATAAATAAACTAGAATCCTGAAATAATTCTGATTTTATCTCTAGATAAAAAGATAGATTTTTCATTTGATCTCACCTCTAGAGCTTCAACCAGATGTTCACCACTGGAGATATTCTGCACATGGATGGTGGTGCTGAACGCATCCAGCATCTCCATCTCCTGCAGCACGTCTTTACGGCTGGTGGTGCCGATGATCAGCAGCTTACGGCCCTTATGGTCAAGAAAAGAGTAACAGACATTTTATGTCCATAACCTAACAAGATAAATACATAATGCAATGAAAAAAGATTAAAACACTGTCACGGTTGGACATGTGTAGAAGCATCTGAATTTACATGAGGTGGAGTCTTCTTCAGCAAAACCAGAAGGGCCTGAAGAACCAGGTTGGAGAATCGAGGACCAATCGGTACGTAATCTGTTTCACCACACATAATTATTAGAAAACCACTGATAGTGTAATATAGCATCTTTTTTGATGCAAAATTTGCTTATTGACTTTAGCTAAAGATACCCCTAGTGAAAATAAAAAATGTCTTTGAAATACATTTAATTATACTAAACATACATTTACATATTTATGTGCTTAATTAAAATACCCTGAAATTATACTTATGGTATACTAACTGGTACAGTTTACAGTAAAGTCTGCAACTCTGAAACTACTCATTTTGTACTTAATGGATTTGAATTGTGCTGAAGTCCAACTAAGGATATACTGAAGTATATTTGATAGGATTCGATAGGATTCCTGACAGATATTATTCAAAGATCATACAAATCCCATCAATAGTGATATGAAAACACATTTAAGCTTAACGTACAGAAATGTGCATTGTGCACAAGTAGTATGGCAAATAAACTCTCATTTTTATATTAATAAGTCTCAACCAATATGTCAGTAAATATGTTAATAGATTTAAACTAAATGCATTTTAAATACACTACATGAACAAAAGTATTCTCTTCTAATGATCCTGTTTGACTATTTAAAAATGTTAAAACATATAATGATATTCTTGGTATTTGGCGATGAGTTTTTGGCTTAAGGTTTGTATTTAAAGCAATCGGGAATCGGGACTTCCTGCAGACCAGTCAA
>JAUMHI010000039.1:2244456-2268454 GCA_032359435.1 Enteromius unitaeniatus | reverse complement strand
GTATTTGGCGATGAGTTTTTGGCTTAAGGTTTGTATTTAAAGCAATCGGGAATCGGGACTTCCTGCAGACCAGTCAAGTTCTTTCACTGACTGAATCAATACTTTCTTTTTGAACCTTGCCTTATACTCACAGACATGTTAAAATAGAAAAGAGTCCTGCAGTAAAATCAGATGCACACAGAATATCATTATATGCTTAAACACTGAGATTTGTACTCGTGGAAATTATAGTAGTCAGAACTGTTTATTAGAATGAGGCATCCCAATACTTTTGTCCATATAGTTTAAATATCTTTTTTTTTACATTCAAACTGTACTTTTGTTTAGCACATATATTCTTCTTTTGTACAAAACTTTTTCATTGGTTAAAATCAAACATTTATTGTCTGTTGAAGACCCCTTTAAAAAGATTGAAATGATAAAACAGTCTAACCTAACAGACGTTCAATGTCATCCACCACAACACAGCTGAGCTGAGACTTGTAAGCATCGTCAAAGACCTGAGAAGAAATATGGGTTTTAATAATAGTTGTGCAATACAATAACTTTGGTTTTGAGAATAAAAATGTGAATATGTGTAAAAATTGAAATTGAAATGATTTATGAGCATACAGTACGTTACCACTAACCTTCTTGATTGCCTGGCATTTGGAGATCTCTGAGTGGCCAATCATCTTGTCTGGAGAGCAGATCTTAATGAAGGGGAACTGTGAGTCCTCTGAGATTTTGGCAGCCAGGGCTGTCTTTCCACTGTGAGGAGGTCCTGAGGCAAAAGACATGATGTGTCAGGACAGAAAAATAGCCTACATTACATCGGACTGGAGCACAGAGAATATCCTGCCAGGGTAGAGGACTCTCAAAACATTTTGTAAAGGTTACGTTAATGTTAAAACTAAACATTCTCAAAAGCGTCTATGGAACATCTTGTGATGTTATATGTACTTGATGAACTTTCTAATAATGTTGAGAGAACAACATTCTCAGAAGGTCCTTGCGATTTAATATTTGCTGATTGTTTTCCCAATATTAGCAATATATTCTGTGAGAAGGTTATTCGTGGAGCTGTCATGATGAACAGTCAGCATACTCTGATGTTAAAAATGAAGGCTCACCCTCAAGAAGCACAGACACGAGTGGAGTGCGGTCGCTGTTCTTAGTCTGCTGCACCAGCAGCTCTCCGTCCTCCAGCACTCGGGTCACTCGATCACCCCACTTAATGATGCCGTTCATGATGTAACTGGAATAGTCTTCCTGGTTGGTGCCAAAAGCCTAGCAAAAGTACAACATTGCATGGTTTTACGAATGACTCTCTGAACTAATGAAAGCGATTAATTATTTAATCAGGCCAGACTTACAGGTTTAATGTCATTATTCAAGGACGCCATGAAATCTGTTCGAGTGACTTGCAGCTTCTCCGCTCGCTCCATGTCCACCTCCACCGTAGATGTGGCCTGGAATGCAATTCGATTCAGTTTAGACCTTTCAAATGGGCTATTATGTAAGTATGTGAATGCATAGATCTTTATAGTTTGTACCTTGATGTGGCGGTTCATGGCAGTGGACTGGGCGGCTCTGACCAGGCCCTCCAGTTCAGCTCCACTGTAGTTCTTGGTCTCAGCAGCCAGTTCTTTCACATCCACGTCATCAGACAGGAGGTTAAACTCACGCATCTTAGATGTGTGAATGTTCAGGATCTGAACACGACCCTTTTCATCCGGTAAACCTAGGCAATGAGACGCAGAGAAATAGGTAAAAATTAATTTTCCTCATCGTTGTTGCTAAACAAAGGGCAAACCATTGAGGTCCTACCAATTTCCATCTTTACTTCAAATCGGCCAGGTCTCATCAAAGCTTCATCTATCAGGTCAGGCCTGTTGGTCATGCCTTTCAGATAAAGACAAATGCACAGGTTAAAAAACACAATACAAAACAAATCATTATTTTTATTTATATTTATTTATTTATACTTATTTATTTGAGATTGTCAGTGAATTTTAATATGAATTTGAACATAATAAAAACTTGACAGTATTTTAATATTTAATAATGATGATGATAATTATTAGTATTATTATTTGTTGTTGTATTGTTATAAAATATGTATTCATAAAAAGAATATAATAGATTTTTATATTTTAATAATATTCTTGTTATTATTATTACGAAATAGTTTACTATTCATAATAATAATGTATAATATATTTATAATAATTGTTTTGATTATCATTGTTATTAAAAACTTAATACAGTTTTGTACAATAATCATTTGTTTCTTACAAGTACCATTAAATGTGTTATAAACTTAAATAAAAAATTATTATTATTATTGCTATTTAATAATTTATATCATAAAAATGTTTAGCTTTCAATAATAATAAAAAGGTATTATATAATATTTTATTACCTTAAAAAACATCGTTTTCTGTACATTAATCAATAACTTCTTTCAAATGTCACATTAGATTACTTTTTTAATTTAAATAACTATAACAATAATACAACAAATACAACATAAATGAATAATAGTTATAATAACTACAATTATTAATTTATATTATAAATATGTTTACCTTTTTTAGGTTTTTTTTCCTTTTTTCAAAAGTCACATTAGATTTGTGAAAAACTTTCTTTGCAGTCATAAATTCGGAGATCTTTTATGACTGGTAAATATTGCAAAGCAACCGAACATATATTAGCTGCTGTTATTCACCGATGACGAGGATGTTGTTGAGCTGCTCCACTCCGTCGATCTTGGACAGGAGCTGGTTGACCACAGTGTCGTGCACACCTGTGCTGCTGGCACCTGTCCCACGCTGCTTACAGATAGCATCCAGCTCATCAAAGATGATGATATGCAGGCCACTGTTAGCACCCAACTGCAGAGAAAAACACAAAAGATAGCATAGTACACTATAGCATGTATACTATAGTATCATAAGGTTTAGGGGGCAGTCTGTCAGCTCACTCTTTTCTGTTCTTCCTCAGCATCTGCGAACAGTTTCCTGATGTTGGCCTCAGATTCACCGACGTACTTGTTGAGGATCTCAGGTCCGTTGACTATCTTTGGCTCTCTGGCGTTCAGCATCTTACCGATCTGCCTGGCCATCAGTGTTTTACCACAGCCAGGAGGACCAAAGAGCAGGATGCCTTTCACATGCTTACAGCCTGCAGAGAGAACAACTTTTACAACAGACGCTCCCCCAAAAAAAACACAAATTATCCAGTCAATGCACCTGAGTAATGCGTTTATAATGACTACAAACATCAACATAAATAGACCGGTCTGGTGAATGGATGCTTTTTACCAGATCACATAACAAAATGGGAAGACAGCACAAACCCATCTGCTCGACAATGTCTGGCGGGAAAACTCGAGAGGCGAAGGCCCTGCGGAAGATATCGGAGAATTCCTTGTCTAGACCACCAATGCCCATTTTCTCGAAGTTCCAGTCAGGGTTAATAATCGTCTGACGGGCTTCTTTGGTCTTGGCCTTGCCTGGTGAGCATCAGGGCAAAGAGATTCAGAAAAAAAGATGCAAGAAAATTCAGAGCTGAGCTACAAGGCTGTTTACATGGCAACAGAAACGTCTTTTTAAGTCTGATAAAACTCACCAACTAGAGTAAGAGAAGAGCTCTCTGATTTTTCAAAGATCACTTGACTGTTTCCAACCAACAGACCAATCTCGATCTGTGAATTAGATGCCAAAACAAAGAATGATTAACTTTTTACTTTTATATGATGTATATGATGTGTTTCTGTTCTCTTGGCAATACCTTTTGCTTTTTGCCAGATGCTGGTTCACCCTTCAGTATGCTGGGGTCCATCGCCTCAATGTCCTTGATAACTAGGCCAAAGAGCTTGTCACAGAAACTGAAGACCAGCTATGACAGCAAAAGCACAAGACATAATTAGCATGTATGATTAAACATCCCATAGCATTTATTCAGGTTTTGTGCTGAGATTCTGACCTGCTGCCCCACACTGAAACCCTGATTGTTGAAATGCTGAATAAACTCAGCAGCCATTTTGTCAGAGTCGTAGGGACTGGAGTCGGTGCTCTTCTTCTGAAGGAAGTCAATCTCAATGGTCATAGCGCCAATGCATTGCTTAGATTTGTCAAAATTGTAGTTGGCCACTGAAATAACAGGGGAGAGGGGTTTTTTGAGCATTTGATCTAAAAAAATTGTTTATTTTTTGTAAATGTTCACCCAGGAACCATGTACACACCTTCTATTTCTTGACCGATGGACAGGCCAGCCCATTTCCTCTTTAATAAAAAGAAAGAAGAGGATTAATAAAACAGCAAAAATACAAGCACTGTCTCATTATCTGTATTTAAGAGACAGTTCACCGAAAGTATGGCATCATTTATTCAAACTTTTCTTCTTCAATCTCTCTTCTGTGAAACATAAAATATTTTCAACAATGATTTTATCTGTGAAATGGAAGTCATTAGTAACCCAAACTGTTTGACTATCAATGTTCTTTGAACCACATCTCTGGGTGAACTAGCCCTTTAAATACGTCTGGTTAGCTGTTGTTTTGGATAAGATGTTAAGTTTTTGTCTTCTGTTGTGTTTGTGTCACAAGTAAAAGATCTTGGCAGGAGTCCTGCACCTGTGGCAAACTGAAAGCGATGGTTCCAGGAACCACAGAGTGGTGAGACTTCACTGTGAACACAAACTTGTGGGAGCTTGTGGTCCTCACAGTCACATGCCTGGAGAGAGGGAAAGAGAGAGAGAAATACAGCCTTTAACAGAATCAACTTTTTATCTGGAAACATCTCTTTAAATAGTTATTTTAGCCGACTACTGTCTACGTTTACAACTGCACCAATCCTACATAATCTGAGATTAGCACATGGGATTATGTGTGTGAATCACTGACAATAGTTCCCGTCCATCACGCAACAGTTCATTCAGTTAAAGCACAAGTAGTTAACTACAGTCTACATTTAGTAATTTAGTGATTACTAAATACTTAGTGTCTGCATGGAAGCTTTGACAACTATATTTGTTGTTATTTCCACCAAAAATACACCAAAATGACTATTAATTTAATTATTATAAATAATAATAATAATTGTTGTTGTAGTTCCCAGAAAATTGTCTGCATAAACATAAATGTATAATAATGATAGTATTGATTTTTAATTAATTTATTATTTATCACAACATACCTCAATTTACATCACATATTTACATGACATATATCAATATGGCCAAACAAACCCACACAAATCAGCCTCATGCTGTGATTTTCTTGGACATGAGGCATCAGCAGGAGGCACTGCGGCAGACTCTGTCAGCCCGAGTTAATGTCTGGACTGATTCAGCATCCCAAGGACACACACACACTCTTAGGGAAAATCATCAGCTGTGCTGCTGGAGAACTAATTATATATTTTATACGCACTAATAATACGATTGCAAAAAGGATATTGTGTACTACATGTTACGTTTTGTGATTACTGAGTGTTTAAGACAACCTAAAATACATTACAGGAACATTTTTTAATAAGGGGCAGTATTCGCCCCATAGAAGTGATTTTTAGGGGTAATTTTAGCCTTATAAGATATGTATGTTCAAGCATTTTTTTCACAAGATTATAACTTTTTTTAGAACTAAACCAACGAGAATAGAATGTTGAAATAGAATAGAATTACATATGAAATGTAAATTTTTTTGGCCACATTTTTTTATATATGAGACACTGTGGACACAAAAATATTATTTCTTTGCACTGGACAGGGGTCATCAGGGTCGTCAGCTCCAAACACAGCAAACTGGATGCACTGTGTGTTCTGTCACCGTTCTACCATGACCAGTACGTTTTTGTACAGTTTGAGCTACAATAGTTTTGTGGCGTTATTGGACTAGACAGTTTGTTCCCCACAAGCAACACTGAGCCTTGGGCATCCATGACCCCGACGCCGGTTCATCTGTTGTCTTTCCCAGCAACATTTTAGTAGGCACTGACTTCTTCAAACCAGGAACACCCTACAAGACATGCTGTTTTTGAGATGCTCAGACCCAGTCATCTAGCCATCAGTAATTGGCCCTTGTTAAAGTCACTCAGAGCCGTTTTTGCCTGTATCAAATGTTTAAAATTCAAGAACTGGCTGTCCACTTGCTGCCTAACATATATCAAAGCTTATTACACGGCTCTCTGGAATGCTTGATTCTGATTGGTCAGTTCAGACATTTGCAGGTTTGTTCTTTTCAAGTAATAACCGCTCCAAAGTAATAACGCATTCCCGGTACTACTTGTATGTTTAAAATCCCTCCGCGCCAACAAAGATTACGGTTTGGCGCCATCTTGTGACACTGGACAACCACAACTAACAATGGAAAAGGTTCATATTAATAATTAATATTATTCATATGTAGATGTTATAAATTGTCTTACTAACGTTTGAATGTTAGTCACGTGGTACTATATCGTTTCACGGAAGGATGAAAATGTTCATTTAAAACAAATATGCCAATAAAATGTTTCAAATTCATATTCATGTCCAGTTTTTTTGCTTATTTGGCAAGTAGCCGTGTAATAAGCGGGATAATGGACAGGAAGCCTGTAGTTATCGCGAAATAAGCCCCTTCAGCGTGATACAAGACCCACCTGTCCATTATCCCTTAAATGTACTGCCCATCGTATCATTTGATTGGCTTTGGTGTGTAAATGTGACGAATGTGTTGAGTCTGTGTGAATACTCACTGTCCAGACTGCAGGTCTTTCTCACTCACTACTGCACAGTTCGTCAGTGACAGCTCATCTGTCGGGCATCGAGCCGCCTGCATCATCTGCAAAAACACAGATAATAATGAAGAGACAGAGTAAGATGGCGAAAGGCAGAAGAAAGGTTTGTCTTATATGAGAACGAGACGTCTGACCATTGATCTTAAAGCTTAAAGCTGATATGTGTAATTCATGTTTTGTTAAATAAGCCATTCAGCAGTTAATTTCTCTGTTACAGTGCTCTTAGTTTTGAAATATCCTCACATTTATTTGAGCAGCTTGACAGAAAAACAGTGCCTAAACCAATGGTGTGGTTCGGGGGTGGGGCTATTGGATTGACTGGCCAATGGCGGTTAGGGGAGTATTTAGGGAAACCTGTTTGACAACTTTAACTGTTGCAGTTTCACTTGGTGGCGCTAGTGGCACAGAAATTACACACTTCAGCTTTAATATTTGCATCTTGCTATTTTAGCTCACTGGGTGTCCTTTCTTATGAAAAGATCTTTCACCTTATGAAGTATTTATAGTAAACCACATCATATGAAGAAGTTCCCATGATTCCCTGCAGAATGTTAAAAATAGAAAATCCCATGGTGCAAAATAGCAAGATGAAAAGCTGTTTCTACTGTGCAAGCTGAAAACTTGTCCAACATTCGAAGCACTGCGCTTGTCGTTTTAAAGACCTCATCTAATCATCCCTTTTCAGGATCACATGCATCATGTTTTATTGCGATAGAGATCCTACAAACCCCAAACCAATAAAACCAGGGGTTTGATTTGAACAGTGTTAAATAACAACAACAGAGGTGATAAACAAAAAGGCAAGGGAACAGTAGCAAAAACATAATCATAAATCTGTCTAAAAAGAGAGCAGCAGTGCGTTTAACATGGGTAAATGAGACACATAAAGTACAAAAAATATATATTTCTTAAGCAAAGACTGAAGGTGAAGGTTAATGGGTGTTCTAGCTTTATTTGTTCCTTCTTTGGGTGATGCAACCAGCCAAAGAACCAGAAATAACACAGACTACAAAAGAAGAAAAAGAAAAAAGGAGAGCTAATTGAAAAGCAGGGCTGCACACTGTTCCCATCTGGGTATACAAAAAGAAACAGGAAGAAACATGATAAATGACTCAACAAGAAAAAAAACAAAGCTTCAGTGAAAACAATTAGTGGTTAAGAGAACAAAATCTTTTTTCAGGTATAGTTAAAGCTACAACATACATTAATTAAAATCAATTTATTAATCAAAGTTACTGCTACTTTCTATCATTTTTTTGTTCAAAACACTGAATAACATTGGGTAACACTGTCAAGTACTTAAAATAATAAGCAATCTCAATCTTTGGCAAAAAACAAAACAAAAACAGATTTAGAAAAAAACAGATTAACCAGATTTAGCATCCTAAAGATGTAGTATTGATTGTCTTGAATATTCTTGTAATAAAAATGAAAGATGACAATGAACAGTGAATGAAAACATGGTACTGCTTTTTTTTTTTTTTTACTTAACTATTTTTATTAATTTTTTTTAAATGATCAGTGAGAGCAGATAGAACGTGTCACAACAAAATTAAACGGTCGGTGTAAAGATACATTTTCATGGTTTTATGCCGTCTCTGTTGTGTAAGAGAGGAATACCTTTAGAGGTTTTGTTTTAGAGGAGGGACAAGCTGTTGTATCCCTAAAGGTGCCATTTGTGCACAATGTTTCTTTCTGTCAGTGGTATATAAAATCACAATGAAAGTTGTTATAGACTTTTCTTCCCTAATGTGACATATACTGTATCTATATCATATATCTTCTCAGATTTGGTCCACCTGAAATTGACTTGCTCACTGAATCTTGTTTGTGAATTGCAAACAGTGATTGACAGATGAAGCTGATGTAATTAATTTAAACAATTAATGAATTTAAAGCAAAACAAAACACAACATAAATGTCAGTTTAGACTTCTTGGTGAATTTAAATGCAAGATGTTGGCTGTATTCCAGCGTGAGGCCAGGAAGCAGAACTAGAGGACAGTAAATGGCTCTTTGAGGGTTTGTATCTGATTCGAAGCCTGGGTGTGGATGTTAACTCAACAGGCTGGCATAATCCTGTTAACGAAGAGCGGTCCAGCAATTAGACCTACTTTAGTTGCAGGTCAGAAAAGCAATAATCCATGGCTCCCTGCCAGCACGTATAACAAACTCGCCACAGGCCCTCGCACCATTCAGTCATTACAGCTAGCCCTTTAGTGCTCAACCTCAAATCAACCTTCATCTGTCCTGAGAGTGAGAACACAGGCAGATGATCTGGATGGTGTGTGTCTACGGCATTGTGACGCTGTAGTGCTCCCTCGAGTTGTTGCTACTGAGAAGAGTCATAGCAACGGGGGTTACAGCCTGTGAGCTCTCAGGACACTAAGGGCGATGCAGAAAGCTAGTGCAAGTGAAGCGTACAGCAATCTGGCAAGCGAGACAAGCAGAGGCATTCGGAAAGCATACATACCTTGAAAAATATTACAACCTTGGGGGCCAATGAATGCACGCAAGCAAGAGGGAGGGCAGAAGGACATAAGACAAACAGTTGAGACAGCCAGCACCACATCGAGCTGAAGACAGCGTGTGGTTGAGAAACAACAGAGTGTGCAGCATGAGGCAGCATGCAGAGCAGAGTTAGGATCAACGGCAAGTGTGCTTGAAGGAGGAGCAAAGGCAAAACGCAGGCAAACCTAACCCTCATGTGTTTGTACTTTCGCCAGTCATTTGAAATATGAAAAGGTGCATTAATAGGGTTTAATGCACATGCTGAAAAAAATCTTGTGAGAACACACTTCATGATGTCAGTAGAGAGATTAAAGCAACAACAACAAAATCTTTAGTGAAAACAGAAATCGAACAATCTCAACTGTCAAAGTCAATTGTCAATATAATATAATAATATGTATATATAGCATATTTCAAATGTTTTGGGTCAGTAAGATTAAATACCGTTTTATTCAGCAAGGATGCATTAATTTAGTCAAAAGTGATAGTAAAGAAAATTGTAATGTTACAAAAGATTAATGAATGGTACTTATGAAAATTGTTTTTATAAAGGTTTCTGTTAAAGTATGAAGCAGCACAACCTTTTCAACACTGACAATAACAAGAAATGTGTCTTGAGCAGCAAATTATCAGCATGATTTCTGAAGGATCATGTGACACTGAAGACTGGAATAACGATGCTAACAGTTCAACTTGACTATCACAGGAACAAATGACATTTTAAAGTACATGAATTGTAATATTTCACAGTATTGTAGTTTTACTGAGCAAAAATGAAGCTCTGAAAGAAAGAAAACCATAGTTTAATTCAGCACTGAATAAACCAAATAAAATGCTGTATGCTATTTCATCAGTCCATATACTACGTAAGTAAAAGTCTATTTCAAGCAGCACTACTCTCCAAGTTTAATGAGGCTGGGCCTCTGGAGAGATATTCAATGAGGAATGAGGCCTGATCAATACTGCCCAGAAGAAACTCCTGACTGCACAGAGGACGTCCTGTCACAGGACTGAACACAACTGATGACTATATCTATCCTGAGGGTATGACTAAGTGTTATTAACTTACGAGGCCATTTCATAAGTGGCGCATATCACAGAGTTACAATTGACAGACAAACACAGGTTCGACCTATGCAGAGATTTCATACACTTCAAATGGCTAGACTACTGGATTACAGCGGGACACAGCGGAGGCTTGTTTTACTTGTGGTTTATTGATTGTACCTCTGATATATCACACTTAATGTAAGATGATCCTTATATCATATAGCATGCAAAACATGAAAATTAATATGGGACAAGTATCAAAGAGAAAACCCCTCATTAGAACCCTCCAAATCATGGAAATGATGCATCTCTCCGAGGTTCCTGATTGGTCAGTTACTAAAAGCTAAAGGCTGTTTCGATCAAGGATGATGCTGCAAACTATAACAATAAAAACAAAGGGGAGCGGAGCGATATCGCTGGAATCACCAGCTGCTAATCTGAACCCGCCAGAGCTTGAGCAATTAAAGTAGATGATAAAACAGAACCACATATTTATAATAAACAAAACCAAACCATGTGTTGGTATAAACAGTAATATAATTATGATTATAGTTATTATTATAGTTTGTGGTGTGAACATGCTTTAACTGAAGATCATTCAGAGAAAAACAACAGTCAGAGCAGGATAAAATACATTGTAGTAAAAAAAACTTCCAAAGGTGAATAAAAAAGGTACATTAGATGAACCTGATGTAAATTTTATATCACTGCCGTGACTTGCATTTCCTGGAACACATTTCAAGCTTTTCTAATTTATCATTTGCTTTTAATTACCCCAAAGGGAGATCTTAGTTGAAATCATTTCCTGGGCAGAGAGAAAACTTTTAATCACTTATGGTCAGGGTTTTTCTTTCTTTTTGAATTTGAATGCATTTAGCCGATTGATTGAAACAACTGCATGATGAAGATTGCTGCTTGTGAGTTAATTGAAGTGAAAAGCCATTAATGTCTGCAAAGACTGGTTTTAATGGGTAAAAATGTAGACTTCAAATGCCAAAATGCAGATTTAAATGTACAGATGATTAGAAACCTCATATGATGTTAATTAGCTGTGTGGCATTCACAACAATAAAAAATAGCTTTCATGCTGGGCCTTTGATTAGAGCTACAACTGATGGGGAGGATTTCTCAGCAATCTCAATTATTCATTCAGTTTTAATATACTTTAGAGCGTGGCGGTTATTCTAGTGCCCATGCCACACACAGAAGTCAATACATTAACACAAAAAGCTTTATCTAGTAGTCATTTTGATTAAATAAAGAGATGTATATCAGTGCTACAGAAGCAGAGGAAATGGGAATTAAAGAGGAAATACTCTTGAGAGACAACCAGTACTCATGGGAGCCAATCACAAAGGAAAACCCTAATATTCCTTTGGTTCATGGCTCACTGGCTCACAGTATCTGACATATATCTATAGAGAGCATTATGACAGACACAACCAGACTGTGTATCATTCATACATACACTCTCGGGGAAGGCAGTCAAAGTATTAAGTCATTTAACACTGGGCTGAACTCTGTGGGTGAAGGATGCCCACACATAGTTAGTCTGGCTTGGTCTAGTTTGCCAAGAGATATCTCACAACAACCAAAAGAGGGAATAAATTGTTCTGCTGACAATGGCATCTCAGCAAAAACAACCTGAATAACAGATTTTTCAATCTCTTCTTGAGTAGAATCTCAACAGGGAGCATTCTGGCTTTAATAAAACAAATGACACGGCGTGACTCATAATGCTCATCTTTTCATACAGTCGTTCGTGGGTGTGGGACAGGCATTCATACATTTCTGAACTGCTTTCACCTGCTTCTTTCACTAGCACGCTGTCTCCTACCTGTGAGTAAACTGTGACTGCATAATGTGCAATCTTTTATGCAATCTACATATATCACTATATACATACATACTAGTATGATACTATATATGTACTGTATGTATATAGCGATATCCATAATCATGGCATATGCAGATTGCATTAAAGATATATTTCTAATATATGATTTAACTGATAAAACTGTATAGCTGTTTTATGTTTTTCATTAATTTTTGACTGTGCCTAATTGCCCCATTAGATCCCAAATACCTACTGTGGTTTATTAATGTCCAGATAATATTTGGCTTGATGCAACATAATTAAAACCCATCACTATATTGCAGTGTATTTAGAGATAAGGCATGAATTACATGATCTCCCATTTATTTTAATGATCATTTAAAAAACAAAAATGAATATGCATAAGGAGCACAGGTAACTCCTAGCAAATGTTTTTTTCATGGTGAGTTCCAATTAATCTTAATCAAACAGTTTGGGTTATTTTGATTAAGTAAAATTAACAGGAATAAAATACAGATACGAACACAATACAGCTTAACTAATTATAACATAAACAAAAAAAGAAATGATTATTAAAACAATTTCTACGAAACAAATAAAATAAATAAATCATATATTCTTGATAGTGAATGAAAGAATGAACGAACGAGTGAATAATTAGCCCAAATAAAGCACCTAAATAAAATCTGGGTTTAAAGCTAAAGACAATGATGCCATTTTGAAAGCGTTTTTCACAATGACGGCCTTTGAGCCGCACAGCGCTCCATCCTGCATCACGGGGAAGGAGTGCTGTGGCTTTGCGCACAAAACACAGCTATTCGTATCAGAGGAGCGCTGTGCTTCTGTGCACATTTTGAAGCGAAGCGTGATTTTGTAACGGGAAATCGCAGGCTCGCTCAAGGTTATACCTCGCAAGCTCTCGACGCAGAAACAGTGTGTTGTGATGAGCTTATGTGAGCATTACGCGAGGCACGTCAAGGTTAAATCCGCTGAACGAGCACAGTCCTGCTATTTCACTCTTCATCAACAAATGCGCTGCATGGCTACTGTACACATACACATCAACACGCATCTGAAAAGATTCATGAAACAACCGCCTGCTGGTTCGTGCTTTACCGAATCGATGGGCTACAGCAAATGGACCATAACCTCGGTTCTATTTTAGGCTCAGACTAGAAACACTTTTTTGAAACACCATTCACACAAACGCTGGAAAATAAATGAATGTGCCACCATCGAGATCCAAGTATTCATAGGGGCTTTTTATTATTAGGCTACTATTCAAAGCTTATCCTTGCGCGGTAGCCATATATTAACATGCCACGGATAATAATGTAAACCAAACACCAGCAATATCGATGCAGATCTGCACTGGTGCTCACAGGTGACCGTATCGCCACCTGCTAGTGTCTGTGGGCTGGTTATAATGTGGAAAGATGCCAGTGGCTGGCTGGCAACAAACTGTAAAGGATTTGGGGGTTTTTTTTTTTGAAAACGAGACACTAAAGCTATTCTCCGGAGCGATTGTTGTGAGATAACAGTGAAATAACGCGCTAATTCTTAATGTCGTATACGCTAAATCGTTGAATAATTTAAATGGAAGTGCATCTTACCCGGGTCGCCATATTTGCGTTAGGTGATGCTGCTCGGAAGAGCTCCACACAGCAGTACTAGAACAGCACCACAGCAGCGGACAGCGACACAGGCGAGGGCTGCGCATGCGCAAGAACGCTCCGCTCTGATGACAGCAGCGACTCTGCGAATCGACTCTTTCGATCAGTTCGTGTCAGAGAACCGAGTCAGTTGTTCTTTACGCAATCATGATGTCATTCTATTTAGAACATACTGCGGTTTGTTAGAAATTGATACACAATTTCACGATCCTAGTTTGGTTTGTTGCAGCCATGATTTAGTTTATAAAACAAATCTACAATCTATATTGATCTTTGTTGTTACCTACGTACCTATGTTATTTACATAAATTAATTTGCTTCAAAAAACTGAAGATCTTTTACAACCTTTTGTTACATCTAAAATAGTCAGTTCTACAAAACATATTGGAATCAATCATTCGTTTGGTTCTCTCTGCTGATTGCGAATGGGACATGGATGAAAGAAAATGATCCAATCCAAACCAAGAACAAAGCATTTCGTTTTTGTGAACTAGTTACCAGTTCACACACGTAACTCTAGCACTCGATTTTATTTTATCAATTGCATATTTATTCTAACTGCTAGCACTAGCTTTGTTTTTATATTCTTGCTACTTGTTTCCTTAAAAAAAACTAGGTTCCTATTTTTTTCTATATTCTGTCTAATTGTTTTCTTCAAAATGAAATAAATAAAAATTGCTACTGCATTAAGCTAATCGAGACACCAAAGCTCTTGCATGTCGGATCTCTTTCATTGGTTTTGATTTCTTCTGTTGTCCTCATTTGTAAGTTACTTTGCAATAAAAGTATACACATATGTAAATATTATACATATGTGTATATGCATGAATGAATGTGTCTGTCTGTGCATGTAAATTATTAGCATTAGTTACAAAATTGGTTCACCTGATTGTGAAAGGGTATTAACAGACTTTCACATTTTTTAGTTAAATCAACAAGCACTCTTACTGAATATTAAACTGAGAAAAAAGTATCCCTTCATCACTTTTATACAAGCAGAAAAAAAAATAAAAAAACACACACCCAAAAGATGCCAATCAGGTGCTCTGAATCCAAGAATCTCATACAGAAGCACTCAGAGCCTTGTTCTCTTGGTGACTTTATTATATTTTTTTAGCGTTATAAAAAAAGGGCAATAGCATGACAGGCCAGACAGAGGCGCTTGGCAACGGTATGTACAAAGAGGAAGGAGGAGGAAGGAATGGACCAGGGGATGGCAACAGCTCACGACCCCATACTGATGACGGCATCTTATCAGAATTTTTCCAGCCCACATAAAAAGTCCAGGAATGCTGTCCACACGAGAGGTAGGCCTGGAGCAAGGTCAGGGGCTTCCTTAGGAGACCAGAGTTGGGGCTTAAACCGTTCGTTTGGTGATGCAGGGAATCTTGTCAACAGCTCAACACAATGGCCCCTGAATTGGCAAGGGAACCAAATCATTCTCATATCAGCTTTGTTCTATGAGAGAGCTATGTATATACATTTCAAATAGAGTTATAATGCAAGTGAGTTTTTATTTCTTTGAAGATTCCCTGATGGCCCATTAGGCACAGCCAAGATACAAAGAAATGCATTACCAGCAAAAAAAAAACAAAAAACAAACAAACAAAAAAAAGTGATCCCATAGTAGTAGAAGTAGTTTGTCCATTAAGGAAGGTGGTAAAAAATGTCCAAGTGAAAGCCAGAGAGGACAAAAGCAGGAGTCAGACCATTTTTGGGGTGTTAGACCTTTTTTTTTGACATGATGTCTGCATCACATCCCCCTCCCCTTCCCTCAGAGTCCCCCACACTGGCCATGCTCTCAGCTGCAGGGTCCAACGCTCAACCTGCACAAAAGACAGAACAGAGTCATTTTTCAATGTAACGCCATGTCACTCTGAGACGCATCAATATTATGCACAAAGCACAGCATGAACTTACCTATGTCAGTTTCTTGGCTTTGTTGTAGAGCGAGTCCACTACTTTGCTCATGTTTTGAATTGTTTCAAGGGCCACTTCATATGTTTTGTCTACTGGAGGTTCATCAAATACAATCAGCACACCTTCCCCTTGGTCAAGGATTCCTAAACCCATTGAAAAAGAAACATTAGAACTCCAGTGAAGCCCAATTTCTGAAATTAATCAGGCCTACTCTTTCGAGCAAGTTTAAAAAAACTTCAGAACATTTGAATGAGTCTGAACACTGCTCTATAAACTGTAAAATAGTGACATTTATTCAATTGTGTTATTTCTCTTAATTACAAAGTTCATTGCACTTGCAAAAAGTAAACTCAGTAACTGATTACATTAAGCTGAATATAAAGTATTTGCAACAGATATTCATCTACCAGCATGCTTTGCTTTGGACTTTTTGAATGATGCATTTTATATAGCGCTTTACTGTGTATTGCCATACACCCAAAGCGCTTCACAATCATGGGGGGGATTGTAGTGCAGCATCAGGATTTTTAATGACCACAGAGAGTCAGGACCTCGGTTTAACATCTCATCCGAAAGACGGTGCTCTTTTTGGCAGTATAATGTCCCCGTCACTATACTGGGGCATTAAAACCCAACAGACCACAGGGTGAGCACCCCTTGCTGGCCTCTCTAACACCTCTACCAACAGCAACCTAGTTTTCCCAGGAGGCCTCCCATCCAGGTACTGACCAGGCTCAGCCCTGCTTAGCTTCAGTGGGCAACTAGGCTTGGGCTGCAGGGTGATATGGCTGTGGCTATAAGAATTTATGCTAACGAATAGGATTTTAAGTTAACTTTATTTTTATTACTATATTGATGTTTTTAATATATTAATGTTACATCTATACCAGGTATTTAAATCGAGTTTCACTTTAAGTACTCATAAATATTAATTCTTGAAAAAAAAAAAAGTTTGCACACAGTCCTGTGTTTGACAGCGCACTTAAAAAATAAGACAAGCATGATGGCATACCATGGAATTTCTGGTCTAAAATCATCTGTGACAGTTTCCTTTCAACATCCCCCTGAAGACATAAGAGAAAAGAAGGGATGAGAATTGCTTGGAACAAAACTGCACACAAGAAAAAGTGAGTTTGCTTGTCATTTAAGAAGTTAAGACTACATACAAGAATACAGATTGTTTATTTGCAAATGAGGAGGGACGAGTCAATACCTTGGAGAGTTTTATTAGCTCAGAAATGTGTTCGATCTGTTGGCATAGAAGAATCATTTTAGTGCACAAGTAGGCCTAAGTGTTTTAAGCAAGCGCCACCTCACACTGACATAAATCATGTCATTACCTGCACTCTGGAGAAGGGCTCGATGACCCTTATGAGGTTTTGTTCCAGCAGATTGTCGTAGAGTTTGGCCAGGTGGGTGCTGATGATGGGATCCTCCCGCAGCTCAGCTTTGTACTCTGTTAAAGCCTGAATGGAGATCAGAGAGAAGGGCATTAACTACAAAAAAAAAAACAGAAGGTGGAGAACGAGGTAATATTTGAAGTCAGAGCATCTGACCCACCTTCTCAAAGTCAGCAAGTGACCTGTTCTTGCTGGCTTGGGCCACACATTTAAGTGCATCTGTCTACAGAAAGAGAAACACAGGACAAGTTAATCCACATAATCCTCTGCCAACAGACACAACAGAAAAACATCACCTTATCACGCAGCACAAAGACAGGTGTTGTGACTGAGTGCATATTAGAAGGCCCTGCAGGGTCATATAAAAGTGAAAATGGATGTGTGCTGCAGTCTGGGATGGTGTTTTAATGTCAGACTAAGTAGAGAGTTAACAGGCTTTCTCAGAAACATGTTCCACACCAAACTGTCATTTAAGGAAATGGAAAACGCAAAGCTTAAATATCAGTAGGTTTAATTTATCATTTACAGTAAAGAACATGCATGAACCTAAATTTGCTAGTGGTTAAATAAAACTAGGGATGGGTATCATTAAAGGTTTACCTGTATTACTAGTTTTATAACGATACCGCTTATCGATCCGGTACTTTTTGTTGTGTTTTCAAAGAATGAACAGTGGTTACAGTCGGGGCAGGCAGGTAGGCAGCAAGAGGACTAACAGCAGCTTTAACCAAAAAAGTTGCTTAATGCAGCTAAACAATCACATTCACAGAAATGAGTTTACCGTGTTTGGGATTAATATTAATGAGAGAAGGTCGAGCGCAGGAATGATCGCGCGCGCTAGTGCTTGAAATGCGCGCAGATGACATGGCATGCGTGTGCGAGAGTTTGAAACGAGCGGGCGGGCTCCCGTTTCCTCGCATACAGATCTGTTTTCTGCTGACGCTTTCCAGCATCAGTAGTGCGCTCGCTTATTTATGGCATAGATTTGCCGCCATACACCTCCCTCTCTTGACAGGCGCGAGCTCAGTTGAGATTCCAATGGACCCAGATTGACCCCCGCCCTCTAAAAAAAAACAAAAAAACTCTTTGGTTCTATACGATTCACGTGAATGACCCAATTGACAATGAAAACGGCGATTGTCGCCGAAAAGCGACAAGTTTGCAGGTATGTATATAGCCTATATATAGTGGGTCGTGGCTTGATGACCATGGGATACTGTGGGTCCCAAGGCCAAAACACTTCAGATCGTTTGGTTCTTTCCGTCATCCTCACTCTATTAAGCGCAAGCTTTGGTGTTGCGTCCACACAAGCTCTGTGTGCAGCGTGCAAACCTATGAGTGGAACAAACGGAGATTGCCAATAACAGGGGCAGGCAAATGTCTTTAATATTATCGCAAATTAGAAAAGGTTAAAATATGCTAGGTAATGATTATTTAGCAATAAATAGATTTTTTCCCCCTGCAGTACCGATAGCAGAACTGTTAACATCAGAGCTTATCAATACTTCTGTCTTTTATAATTTAGCACCGGTACCGATTAAGTACCGAGTTTTTGTACCCATCCCTAAATAAAACTATTATGGAAATGGTACAACACAATTAGATCTTAGCTGCTGACGGTTTTCTGGCAGAGGTCATACAAAAACTACACCACGAGACTGAACGAAGACACTTTGGCTCAGACATCTACCTGTCTGCCAGCATATCTGAGGGCAAGCTTTCCACTGATCAGGGCCTGCACATCCTCTGGCCTGTAAAGACAAAGACAGGTTTAGCCAGCTCAAAGTGTTTGATAAAGAGGCAAAAAAAGTGACACTAGAAACCTCAGGACTCACGAGTTGAGCATGATCTTGCAGAGGAGCATGTACTTGAGTGCAGTGATGGCACGGGGACTGTCAATAGAGTCATAGCCTTCAAAAGCCTCATAAAAGTATGAATACGCTGTCTTCCAGTCCTTCTCCTCAGCAGCATGAATAATGCCTGCAAGGGAGGGAAAAAAAGCACTCAGTACAAGGACTATATATATATATGCATGTAGGTATATCTGATCCAAGCCCGAACATTTCCATGTTGATAAATCTGGTAATCATTATAGTACACACAATCTGGTTTCCCTCCATTTGCACAGCTTAAGTAATGCACATAACTATTAATTTAAACGTTTGCAGGAAGATGGCTCAGTACCGATAATGCACAATAAAGTATGGCGCCCACTGATGCAGAGCAAGCGTTTTTCAATTCTTTCCTATGGGAATTGACTTCACGCTTTCGCAATGAATTGTGTGATTGACAGTGTACCGGAGAAAGCATTGAGAGCATCAAAAAAGGTTGAAAAATGCTTGACTTTATGCAAATATCAAGCTAAAATGCTAGTTGGCAGGAAAGCTTTGAGAAGCATGTAGTGACATTTGTGTTTAAAACATGCAGTCTGTGCTGGAGTTAGTATGGAAATCGTTGTTTACTCATTGGACATGTTGCATTTGTTATGTTAAATATTGGATGCTTTGCAGTGTGTTTAAAAAGACAGATTAAACAAACGCTCCTGACACACACCAAAGTGGATGTGATGTATCTTTCTGAGAAGCATAGTTCTGCCACCGTACTGGACATTCACTGTTTTTGCAGCAAACATTTGAGTGCATGCGTGTGCGCTAACATTATTTCTATCAATGCATGTGAAGGCATCACTGAATACAAACAAATGTCTTCTGACTGGCTGCGATTTTTTTTTTTTGCACAGCAATCTTGCTTTCAGAGCGGAGGGACAAATTAGGTGTCATGCCTGGTTAGGGGCTGGATACTAAAGGTCTACTGTGGAAACATACCTGACTGCATGTCTAGAGCAGCCTGCAGCTTTGGAGGGCAGTAGATGGCGTTTGCTGTGGTCCTGGCAGAGGTGAGAGCCGCTCTGGCCTTGGGCAAGTTGCTCAATGCATGATATGTCTTGCTTTCCAGCAGCTGGAGCTCCACCAGCAGAGCTTTATCATCCATCTTCTTTAGCTCTTGTAGGAGCTGAGAGCCTGTTGGACATGGAAGAAGAGGACAATGGTTAGAGACCACAAACACATCGCTTATGAACATGAGAAAGGTCTTGTCAGGGACTCACCAAGCTGTAGAGCCTCTTGGTAACGTTTGGTGTCAAAGTATAAAGAGACCAGACGAGCCTAAAGGATTGACGTAACAGTGGGTAAATTAATCAGAAGTGACAGTGAAATGTATAATGTACAAAAGATTTCTATGTGAAATAAATGCTGCTCTTCTAAACTTTCTATTCATCAAAGTATGCTGCTTTGAACATTTATAACATGACATCATATTATAATAATTCCTAAAGAATCACGTGACACCAAAAAACTGGACTAATGAGGCTAAGAACTCAGGAAGAAAAAGATCATCTTTCACAAACATCTGAACAGTAGTGTACACAAAATCACATTAAAACACACAACATTGTCTCTCAATCCTTCCTCAGAAGTGACCCAGTGACAGTTATGTCAATATCACATGATCAGTCAAAGAATAGTCACTACACCTTGGTATAAACATCAGTATCAGTACTCAGTATAAAACAAACAGTTACTAAATGTACCCTTCTGAAACAACTACATGTAGCAAGAATAATGGTGGCGTTTTCTGAAGCCTCCGATTTACCAAACTAGGTGTGCTCACCTCCAGGGCCTGTCGTAGAAAGGTCCTCTTCTCTGATTTGGCCCATTCAATGCACTCCAAACACAACTCCACCTCCTGACCAGTAGCTGCCTCCATGTCCAAGAACATATCGAGCAGAGACCGCACCAACCGTGCTGCCTTTGCTTTACTGATGGAGTTCAGGAATGGTCGGACATACTTCAGCAAACCTCCCAATTCTGCAAAGAACCAATATACGCACAATAGGTACTAACACTGAGAAAAATGACAGCTGATAGAGTATTTGCCTACAAAAACATCAGAACAATTAATATATGCAAATACAGATTGGGCCACGATGACCCACTAGTTAAAGATGTTTACCAGCAGCTTGTCCAGTCTTGGCCAGCAGTCCACCCAGCTCCAAGATGCTCTGCTCTTTGACACGCACAGCCTCTTCATCATTGTCTTGAATGTCTCGTTTGACTGTGAATGTATACAGAGGAGAATTTAATTGTGTTAAGCCCAACAGTACTATATTTAAACTGTTAGCTAAGAGTTTCTGGAAACAAATACAGTTCATCTTGGGGATCATGATCCTCAACTAAATTACTGTTAGACTTGTGAGGGAACATAGACACAAACATGTTCTGAAGTTGCTCCCAGCTAAAATTAATTCAACTTTTAAAACAATTTTAAAAAATTAAAAAATAAATGCCTTGAAAGTTTCTAAATTCGACTACTTGATGTAAGTTTCATTTAATTTAGATTATAATTTGCTTTGCTTATTAAAGTTCTCTTTTGCGATATTTATTTTCTGTCTATACTAACAAAGATTCATTTGTTACATGAAGATGTTTAAACACGTTACAACGCTTGAAACATGAGATCCTGCAGCAGAAAAACAAAAAACGGCTTGGCTTGGCATAGCATGGCATCAAACTATCCGTGACAAACTAACACACATCAAACTTGACGCCAAACTAAACTTGCTGACACTGACATATAATAGCATAACTATGCGACGAGAGGAAAAAGTAGGTTATTTGACTGTAAATGTAAAGAAACGTAATCTTTTAACGACTCGCATGGGCCACAACGTCTTTGAAAATGACATTTCTCAGACTTTCTCGACATCAATTGTCTTTTCAGTTAACTCGAAGCTAAATGTTATAAGAAGGCAGCAGACTGTCACCGGCTAGCGAAGCTAATTCAGTTGTCATGCAAAGTTGTGGTAGTCCCTTCATTTAGCAAACGACAATCACGTCTTTACCTGTAAATAATGAATCACAATTAGGTGGCCGATCACCTACAAACACGTATTTATCCCAGTTTTCCCAAACGCATTCAAAAGATCAGTACATGTGGCTTCGCGTTCATTGAGAACTGAAGCTAGCTGATTAGCTAACTGTTTACACTGGTGGCAGTTCAATGAAAATTGCCTTCCCTTCAACTAACGTTACAGACAACAAGCATTAAACATACTACTGATGACAAAGTCTAAAAGAGCGCCGCAGCTCGTTTCTAAAGTGAACAGTTACATGTATCACAGTGTATTTGTCCAGCTCCAGCCTGTCACAGTGAGTCAGCAGCATGAACCCGGCTAACACGTTTAGCCGCTGCTCTACAAATCACACGAGAGACACGGTCCGTGTGTTAAGAGCACAGTTTCTTCTGCTAAATTAACACAAGTTGCTCGAAAGCCATCGGGACGGAAGACGCTTACCTATGGCATGTAAAATGTCAATAGACGCATTCCGATCCGTGCTGAGCAGCGACTGTGCTCTCTGAAACTCTACCGCCGCAGCCGCCATCTTACCAATTCACCAATTGCCTGATTCACATAACAATCATCACTACACACGCTACCGGAAGCGCCGCCGAGGCACGCTGGGAGGTTGAGTTCGCAGTGGGCTGGATGACTCACTTCGGGAGGCTGTGCTGGGTTTTGGGTTTAGATGGTCAGAAATACAGTTTTTACAAGCACAAACCATTTTTTATATATATTTTTAGCTTCATCACACATGGCAATCTATTTCTATATCTATCTATATCTATCTATTCAAATATTTTCAAAAAGCTGAGTAAATGTTTCAATTTACAGTGGTGGCCAAAATTGTTAGAACACTGCGTATTTAAGAGATTATACCTTATTTGGGGCAAGTTGGAAAGTGAACTGGACAGCTCCACTGTACATTCAATGCCAGCACTATGCCAGAGAGATGCAAAAGGTGGACATACCAAAAAATAAAAGTGGATAAAACAGCACGACTCATCTCATCTTTTATTTGTTGTGCTCAGTGCAGCCACCTGCATGTTTCGTAATATTATAAAATGAAATCATGCTTTGGGACCTTTTTTTTTTCTTCAGTTTTTCTCCATTGGTTTGGCTCATTTCTTAAAACAGAAATTACATTCTCAAAATGACATGTACAAACCTCCAAACCTCTTGGCAAATGTTCACAACAGAATGCCATTTGTCATTAATTTTATCAAACGGCAAATGCCTCAATTGTCTCAGTGCATCTTGGCAAATGATTAAGTACAAGTAGCCTACAGTTATACAGTTAGCCCACATTTAGCACATTTTCCAAATGAATAGATCTTGTAGATCTAAACTGATTAGTTGATTCTCAGTCTAATGATCATTCTCTCCAAAACATGTCAAGCATGATTTAATTGTATAAGTACTCGCATGTCTCGCATGAACTGTCTGTTCAATTGTCAAAATTGGTCAAGAACATAATACCATGAATACCATATATGAATTTCTTAGAATATTTGATAAATTGATGACAGTCATTGACAGTCAGGTAAAACTAGACTAACGAAGGGGAAGTGTCACACACAGGTGTTTTCCATGATCGTGTGCTGCCAAACGCAGATATATAGAGATATATAGAGCTTGACGAGCATCAGTCTGAGCTCTGAACATGGATAGACATGCAAGCAAACGGAAAAGGGGAAGTTCTTCCTCAAGGAAGAGGAGGAAGAAGAAGAAGAGGAGGACTGAGAATGCGTGGTGGAGGAATAGGGGGAAGAAGCCGAGGAGCGGGAAGACACTGTGCTGTCCCGAATGAAATTCAGGCCACAATTATAGACCATGTCATAAACCATGGCCTCACAATGGCAGAGGCTGGTCTTCGAGTGCAGCCTAATGTGCCTCGCTCTACAGTCTCCTCCATCATCCAAACCTTTCGCAGGGAAAACAGGTATGTAC
>JAUMHI010000039.1:2134707-2215457 GCA_032359435.1 Enteromius unitaeniatus | reverse complement strand
AGCTGGTAATCTAAAGGGTCTGGAGTGATTCTGGATGAAGGAATGGTCTCTTTTCTCTTATCAGGTGTTCTCCAAACAGGCATTACAGGAGAAAACACAGAGCTGTTATCTATACGTTGCAATAATTTGGTGCCAGTAATTGTGGCCAACATGTCTTGGAGAAAAACATTTATTTCAGTTTTTCTCCCCATTTTCAATTGGTTTACTTCAATGGTAGGTTTGAATTTTGTGATTTTTTTTTATGAAAGATCAAAAGGATCCTTTGAATGTAGATTTATTTTCACAGCCACCTGTGCTCAGATTTACCAAGGGTGCCAATATTAGTGAAGGGCACTGTACATAGTATCCATTTTATAGAAAATAAATGACACAATCCACAATGATTACACAGGAACTGATTAAACGCTAAATGTGTCATGTATGCCTGCTGTGGTTCAACCACATCTGACTCTGGGGAAACAAGTGTAGGTCAAGGCTGATTTACCATGTGAAGTAAAAAGAGGAGGGAGGAGAGTCAGAGAAACAAAAGGCCCAGTAGTGATGAGGTAAATGTAAGATGCCATCCGTGGAAAGAAGAGTACAGGAGGTAACCAGAAACCTGACAAACCTGTAAGAGGAGACACCAGCCCTCTGAATTAATCAGAGACAGAAAGAGAGGGCTGGAGATCCTTGTCCCCATCGACTGAGTTACACTATAATCCCAACTGTAACTCAACGATAAACTACAGTTTTAGACCATGATGCCACCATTTCCCTATTAAGACTGTCAGTCCAACTATATTTGTTTGTTTTCATGCAATAGACCAGTTTACTTATTAGATTCTACTTATGATTCTTCAGCCTTGGAGTATTTTCATATATAATTTTCAGCATTTAGTAAAGAAGGAGGTCATCTAAAGCCTTAACCTCTAAAATCATTGAGTCTGAACTAAAGAAAAAAATCTTTTCACCTAGCTTCTCTTATGTATTTGCAACCGTTTCAATCATGATTCAGTTATAATGCCATGAAGCCCAGTGACATTTTAAACTGTGACATGTATCTTTTTTTAATATGCAAGAATGTGACAATATTCACATGTGCCAAAGATGTGTATCATAAAACACACTGTATAATTAATCAGCAATACACAATACACTATACAAAATACATTTTGGCCAAAAATAATTCAGAAGACTGCAGCTACACAAAAAATAATAATATTAATAATAAATATAGATGTTGTTTACAAGTACTTCATCTGACAAAATGTACATTGTCTAGTCTACCGAGTCTAATTGTGGCACAAAAGTTAGGGGTTAAGAATGGTGTGAGAACACACCCAATAAGATTGTGAGAGCAGTGTCCTCTGGGTAAAAAGAAAAGAGGTGGGGCTTCAGAATGCAGTGACACCAGAGTTGAAACAACATCCCAAAAGAACAAAACGAATACATAAGCCTCAAACTATTTGAAAAACGCCCTTTTGTGATGATGTGCTCTACAAGGGGCCAAATCACTGGAAGCAGTTCCTGCAAATACAAGGAAGTGCTACCAAAAAAAGTGACTCATTCTGTAACTTGCACATATTTTCACAGGTTGACTCACTGATCAGTCAGATGGGTTCCATTATGGTCTATGTGTGTTTCAAATAAAGAAAAAAAAATTTAAGACCAAGCCTTTGGAAAAATAATGGACAAATTCAAAGATTTTTTTTTAACCAACCATAGGGTTTGTCAGCAACAAATTAAGCCACATCAATTATTTACAAGAACCAAAGAAGTTGAATTATTGAGTAGAAAAGACTTCTTGCAAACAAGAAGCTTGTGTAAATGAAGTTGCTGTAGTCATAACTATACACTGGACTCTGATCCGTGTAAATCAATTTACATCCTCACACATTACATTAAAGACTACCTCGATCATCAGTCTATAAAGCCTTGTTTAAAAGATAACCACATCATAACACTTTAAAAAAATTTGTTGTGTTAAGTGAAATTTCACTCTTTCTCCACAGTGACTCACTTTGTCCCTCTGTGCAGTAACACATTTTAAAAAACAGGCATCAGATGTGATTAGTTTTGCTGATTTTTTTTTTCCACCGGTTACAACAGACTGAACTAGTCATGCTGAAACTGATGGCATTTAAGGTTAAGCCCGAGCATAAGTAACAACCCCATTCTTATTCTGACATCTTCCGCTTAATTTTTAAATGCAGAGTAACATTCACATACACTATCACTTAAAAATTTGGAGTCTGTAAGATTTTTTTAATGATTTTGAAAGAAATCTCTATTGCCCACCGATACTACATTTATTTGATGATTCTGTAATACAGTTAAATATTATTACAATACAAAATATATTTTTCTCTACTTTAAAATCGAATCTATTCCTGTGATGTCAAAGCTGAATTTTAAGCATCTTTACTTGGGTCTTCAGTGTCCCATGAGGAAAAAAAAAATTCTAATATGCTGTTTTTATGCTCGAGTAATAATTATTTTCAAGTTTTTATAAACTAAAAGTTCAAAACAGAAGCATTTATTTGAAATCTTTTGTAACATTATAAAAGTCTATTTTGAATGATCCTTGCTGAATAAAATCTTTAAGTCTTTAAAAAAATAAAAATCTCACTGATCCCAGTTTAAACAGTAGTGCAAATTGTGTTTCTCACATGTAACTCCAACAGCTGTCTGCTAACACTTACAGTGGCTTATCCTAAACACACAAGTTTATTTCCCCCAAAGGGAGTCTCAGCAAACATCATTTCTGATATTTGAGAATGAAAACGAGAAACAAAAAAAAGTGACAACAGTTTCACAAATGTTTAAACAGAAACTCTTAAAACCAAGCTTTTATTTAAAAACCTACAATTCAATCTAAATACTGATCTATAAAGTTGGAAGACAGAATGCTTTACAAACTTATAATGAGGGAAATCAACACCTTCCCATCCAGAGTCACTTTAAGCTACAAAATAATAGCAGTTCAAGCTGATTAATCACAACATTAAACATTAAACAACGTACTTGTTATTTTTTGTGTTTTTATACATCATCTACAACAACAACAAAAACAAACCAGGTGTCAAATACATCCAGATCTCTAATGTGTCGATCAAAAATGTAAATGTTACACACTCTTGATACTTAAACGAGCAAAAAGATCAAAGGCCGTTTATCAGGCATACTAGGAAGTGAGAGCATAACAGAGGCAAAAGAAAAATCACATGACAACATCTGATCCCATCCACAGCTTCAATGTTGCGACAGAGACAGCCAATTATAGCGAGAAATGCTTCCTAAACTACAAATCAACAGGCCAGTCATTCATAATCAGGCTGACTTCCTTACGAAACACCTTATAATTCAACAGAAGCGGTAAAACCACACAAATGAAAACAGATCCAGTTTTCTCCTCTGACCTAGAACTGACTGGAGGTTTAAAAAAAAAACATTTTACAGCGAACTACAACCACACATCGAGCGAATAGAGTCCTCCATACAGTCCAGTGTAGTTTTAGTCATGTGGACAAATGACAGATGTCTCAGGATCACTGTTCTTTTCTGATTTCTGTATTTTTTATGATGCAAAAGACTGGATCAATCCTGTTCTCGCTTGTCAGAAAGCAACCCACTTCATACACGCATTAAGGATTGCCAACAATTATACAAGCATAATTCCTGGTGAACTCTTTAAATAAAAAAAAGACGCAACACTTCACCTTTGAAATAAAGCGATAGAATCGAGGAAAGGAAAGAGCTCAGAAACACGGCCTACCGACCATTCATACTACGCACGATAACGAATAACCGACCAGCTTGGACTCACTGTAATCTATTCATTTGTACAATTCCTCGTTCATTTATGTTCATACTGCTAGCAATGAGACAAACTAGATAGCAGACGGTGTTCGTTATAAAGGGAGCGCTCTGCTTGTGTCGAGAGCGACGCCTCGTCGTCTGCTACGTGCTAAGGGCGAAGATAACGACGTCCCTCCGCTGTTTACTTCACGGTTACTCATTTACCCCGGTCGCTTTAGAGGACACATTCAGATTTAAAGACGGTAAAAACATGTTTACGCGAAAAGGGGTGTGCTGAAGATGTCCTTATATTCGGAGAAGTAGGCGCGAAAGGGTTGTGCAGTTCCACATCAGCTAAACAAACATCCGTTAGTTAGCCTGTTAGCCTCCCTGACTGAAATGATAGTTCATTGCCGAAATCACGGTTTTTGTTAGCCAAATGTACACGACAGGTCAATTAAAAGACCTCTGTGTGACATGCGCCGGAATGACAACGCAAAATATGTCGTTTGGGCATTATTTACCTTTTGGTGCAGTTTCGCTACAATTTTTCCGGTTCTCCTCCTCACCGCTAAAAAACAAAATGGCGTCTTTCTCTAGTCCGAGGACAGTGGCGTCATGGGCCCCGCCTCCGCGTAAGCGTTGTCCAATCACATTGTCTAAAGTGTACGCGAAACCCCACCCCGTTATTGTGGTCGTCCAATGACAGCGCCGTGGGCGTGAGGGCCGAGGTACGCGTGTACAGGCCGCCTCTTCCCATGCAAAATGAAAGATGAGTCGACCTGAATGTGTTTAGCAGACGTATGTCCCTAATGAGAGGCTCATGTTTTCGAAGAGCGCTATAACCAGGGAAATGGGTAATTCTGAAGTGAAGGGATAAACGAAGTAAAGGTTGTGTTGGAGGAGGACTTTATAAATATATGACAGTAAGATAAGCTGCTTTAAGTGTAGCGTTAGCATGAGGTAACCCTGTAGGGGCAAACATGCTACAACTTCCCAGGTGCCTTTACTACATTGCCAATAATAATAATAATAATTAAATGGAGAAAAACGTATACTCATATTAATTTAAATACCAGCCAGGCTAATAAATATCTGAGAAACTATTTAGATATATCAAATAATAATAATACATTTTAATGACAGGCCACACAACAGGATTATTAAAGCTTTAACTAAAATAAAAATACAAAAAAATATCCATTTAAATTCATAAATCCTACAAAAGTATCTAATTTATAGGACTGCTAAAATAACACTGATACATTAGTTAAACATACTTGCTTTTGTCATTTATTTATTGAATCCTAATTGATTAAACTTCTTATTAATATGTCATACAATCATCAAATCAATAGTCCACCAGATGGTGTGCATTCTTCTTGATCCACTGAGCTATACTGCATTAGTTCTACAGAGTATGAGTGCAGTCAGCAGAGGGGGCTGCAGTTAAGGCACTTCCACTGAAGGCACAAAGCTACAACTACTGGTAGCTCATTGAAGATTGTACTTGGATGGCACATGAAATATTTTAGCTCATTTTGGGACATGGTGTTCAGCTGGGTGAGCAGTGACGATGTGAAAGTACTGTTAACATAAAAGCTGGGTACCTGGAGAGTCTGACTAACTCTCTATATAGGCTGAAGCTTGAAATATGGTCATGGGCCTAAATACCTAAAATAATGCATAAACCGTCATATTGTTGGAAAGATAATTCTATTTTGGTGTTATAGTAACATTCTAGTTTTTGTTTAGTTTTGTTCATTTGATTCAAAAACAATATAATTTATCTAACAACAGTCTGGTGTGCAAGATATTGCGGTCAACAAGATAAACATATTTTAAATAATCATGGATTCGACACACTTTTAAATTTAGAATCAACTTAAGTGTTATCTGCTGTATCATTTCAAAGCCCTCAAAACCATTTTAAACTAGACAACTAGATCTCTATTTGAGAAATCACACTATTGACAGAAAGACAGTCTCCTCTTAAACATTATATTCACCCATATTATTCACATTGCGCAAACAGGAAGTGCACCTGGCAAGCCTCCGTCATAAAGGTGGGTGTCTTAAACAAAGAAGGTGACATCATAAGGGAAATGTGGAGCCCGGTTGGTCACTGATGGAGGCCAGAGGAACTGAGATGAAAGATCAGTCATGATTAGCTCATTATATCTTGGGCTTAGTGATGACAGCAGCATCAAAGACGCCAGTGTGTTAATGATGCTGAGGAAATGAGAATGGAGCCACAGTTTGTAAACAAGGTGTTGGAATTAAACAAGAGTAAACAGACACTCATTATTCTTATAATGAATAAGAATAAATAGAAAAAAAATAGTGTTTAAAGCAATACTAATCGTTTTTTATCCATATCCAGAAGTTGTCTGAGTCAGCCCTCAATGAATGTAAACCATGCAGCAGGTAAACGCACCTGCTAATATGTAGGGAAATCTCGTTTCCCTGGCAATGGGCGGAGTGACCGATGATCCAATAAGTTTGGTGCGCCTCACCCCTCTCGGGACCGCACCTCCCCAAGGGCTAAAATGAGTTTCTGCCCCTTTAAGAAGTTGAGCTGTCCAGCACAGCTGGGATTTCAACACGGACAGATAGCGCAATGAAGAGCAGCGTCGAGCCGTCATCATGTGCACCGGGCTTCCGAGGACTGCCTGTCCGCTGCGACTTTTTGCCCTCTGCATCCTTCTCTCCCACGCAGCTGCCTATTTCGGGTCAGCAGTGACTTTTGTATCCTCTGTCTTCTCTGAATTCTTGGAAATAGCCTCTGACTGCATTATTGCTCTATTTTATATGGATTCTAATCATTTTTAATTTGCGGCAACAGGTGGAGATATTTGGTGATGCTGGATGTCCAGTGCGCAATTACGCATATCTTGTGATTGGTTGTATGTTTAATAATCACGCGTAAAACCTACATTACAGCTTATCTGTTATATATAATCAAATGATGCGAAATTAAATAATTATTTGTTGAAAAAAAAAAGATCTTATAGCTATTTAAATAAATCAAAAATATATATATACTCTTAAAAAGTAGCTGCATCTAACACCAATACAATTTGATGTAATTTTAGTTGTTGTTTTTAAAACAATGATGTGTCTAAAATATTTAAATGGTGTGCTTCTAGTCGATTATTGCTGTTGAGCGCAGTGTATGGATACAAATGCCTTCCCATGGTTTGGCACCGCGTCCTTACCCTCGCACTACCTGATAATTAAGCTCTTTCTGGCTTATGCTCATATGACGTTGCCCACTGGTGTTTATAATAAGAATCCTATAAACACGTAAAACTCTCTGCAATTGGTTTTTATTTAAGAGTGCTTACTTAAGTTTGTTAAGCGCCACTGTGCTGTTTGCAAAAGCCAGGGGCGCTTATACAGTCTACCGAGTGACTGCGGAGAGAGCACGTGTAGTTTTGTGCATTATTGAAATCAAACACGACTATTCAAATGAGGTATTTAAACACATTCAAAGCACATATGCCATTACTCGGTCATCATTCTAGTTAAAAGTTCATTTGTTGCCAAACTCAAATGCAGCAGCTTTAGTGCCAAAACTCCGAAAACTTATTGGTATTTGGGGTGAGAGAAATAAATGTGACAAGTTAGATTGATGTTGAACATCGATGAAAACGTTGTTCTAAAAGGTCTTGGAGGTTTGTTTTAGTGTATTTTTAATGTATGGTGTTTGTAAACAAATCATAATGAACCCCCTGCCAAAAAAATGAATAAGAGGTTTCAAATTAAGAGGTTTTAGTGACTATATTGTGCATATTATTGTTAGCCTTACAGGTCGTGAGCCACTGGTTTTTCTGCCCGGTCCATTTGCCAACGATCCTCCGAACGGCAAAGCGCACCTGAAACAATGCGAGCAGATGACTTTGACTCGTCGGCAAAAGCGCTTGTGCCGGCGAGAACCGGGGCTGGCGGAGACTCTGAGGGAATCTGTCCGCCTCAGCCTCCTGGAGTGCCGCTATCAGTTCCGCAACGAGCGCTGGAACTGTAGTATGGATGGACGTGGAAGCCTTTTAAAACGAGGTAAGATCCTTCCCACAATATTGGGGTTCCGTTCTGAAAACTGGAAAAAAGTTATTAAAAAAAAAAAGAGTTATTAACGTTGCTTTTGTCATCTCAAACCTACAGATTTGTATTTAAATGTTTTGCAATATTATGTTAGAATATGGCAAGGTTGATAGTTCAGCCATGTTTAAGCCTTGCGCTCAAGGTCATGAAACTACAAGCTGTTTATGGAATTGTTCATAATTTTATTTCTTTTTTTCCTATATATAATGGTATGCCCTTTAAAGACAGGCAGACAGACAGATAGATAGATGGATAGATAGATAGAAATGCTAGTCTTTGTTTAGAGAGTTGATGACAGTCCAAATACAGAAAGAAAACAAAACAATTAATTTATAATTGATCAAAAAAGAAATACAAAAGTTAGCTAGGGTACTTGATGTTTGTTTCGTTATGAATATAAAATATCACAACTTTTTATTTAATGAAGCAGTTGTTTAATGTTAATATGGAGCCAAAAGAAAATACCGAATCTTATAAGTTTAAAACCCACAAAACACAATTGTATAATTTGCTTTGGTAGCCTTAAATTAGTCAGTACTACTTATATATCGTCAGAAAGGGAATGTTTTAGTATCAACAACTGCGCAGAAACCTCCATGTGGTGCCTGCTTCCAAACGAACATGTGCGTAATGTGCAGGATGTGAACGTGAAAGCCATGCGTAGGTCAGCCGCTGGTAATGAGGGAGTTGGGAAGCGCGGAATCCCTGTGCGGTGAGGCCTCGCGGGGCCAGTTCAACTATTTTTATCTCGAGGAAAAGCGCCCAGTTCTCAGAGGAAAAGGGCGGCGTGATCGCGGCCTTTCATCTGACAGAAAACCTAGTCAAAATAATCATTAATTGGATCAAAAAACACTCCTTGTCTCAGCTCTGATTTAAGCAAACAATAATACGAGGGGACGCGATGAGGGATTATGTTTAAAGGATCGTGATAAAATAATGCAATTAACAGCTGTGAAATTCATTCTGGAGAGTTTTCTTTATCGAGTTTTAAATGATATATGTGGTAAGATAAGATACATAACACAGATGCAGTTCTGTTATTGTGGACATATTAGATCCACTTTGTTATCAAAACTGTTTTAGAATTACATGGTTTGCAATCAGAGATTATTGTTTTTAATTAACAGGCCTATTAGGTCATTTCTGTGAAGAAAGCTTGTAATGTGAACCATATCGCCCCTATGATGCGACCTATTAGGCTACATTAAATGTTTGACATGCTTGTCGTTTTATTTTAATGCAACTTATATTAAAGAGGCTTATTTTATGTGAAAGAGCTGCAGTTGTTCAGTACTCATTTATGAATGCGTCACTTCATCAGGCTTTAAAGAGACGGCCTTCCTGCTCGCGGTGTCATCAGCAGCACTATCGCACGCGCTGGCCAAAGCGTGCAGCTCGGGGCGCATGGAGCGCTGCACCTGTGACGACTCTCCTGGCCTGCAGCACCGCGAGGCCTGGCAGTGGGGCGTTTGCGGGGACAACCTCAAATACAGCACCAAGTTTCTCAAGAAATTTTTGGGCCAAAAACGGGTCAGCAAGGACCTGCGTGCCCAAATCGACGCTCAAAACATTAACGTCGGCATCCGGGTAAGACGCAAAATATGCCCATTTAAATATATATATATATATATATATACATACATATATTTGTAAGTTTTTAGGAGTGAAGTTTGCAAAAGGGTGTCTCCAAGTGAACCATTCTTAAAAGAACATTTTTTGTCTCTTTGCAGAACATAAATAATCTAAACAACAGTTTTTAACAGGGTTCTTTGGATTCTTCATGGAATCCTTTATAAAACTTGTATTTTTTAAAAGCGTAGCCTACATGATCCAGTGTTCTACAATGCTTGTACAGAGAACATCTGTAAGGGTTAACTCTCTCCATCCTCTCTTGGTCGATGGGGTGCGGTCTTCTAGTTCATTGTTGCCCAAAGGAGACTTCAGCGAGTGGGGTGAGGCAGGTAGGTGAGCAGGTATTGGCCAGCTCTCTAGAGCCAGGTGTTCCTTCGCCTGGTCCAGGCATGACAGCGCTTGCTGTGGAGGCCCTCTTCAAAATTAGAGGTCTCCCATGATGCCGATTATGCAGAGACCTTTGTAATATACGAGCATTTTTTCCAACTTCTGTATGCCTCCCGCTCGACCAGTCTCATTTTTGCTGCTGCTGCTGCCGCCGTCGCCGCCACCGCTCTCCCAGACTTTCATAAATCCTCATAACATCCCTCAAAACAGTTCTGTTACCAGAAGACTGGCAGCTTCAGGGAAAGACAGAGGGAGCGAAAAAGGGGGAGGGTTTATGAGGTTCACAGAAAGAGTAAGAAAAGAACGGCTGGACAAACTCGGATCTTATCTTATCAGTCTCCGGTTTTGTTGTTTCCCACAGTTGACACCTCAGGCCACAGATGGCGGTTAACAAAAACAAGCAAAGGTGGCTGAGGTCTTGTTTTCCCCTCCACTTTCAGATTCTCCCCATTTCCTCACTTCTTCTCTGTATTGCTCATGTGGCCCTGGGGTGGGAGCTCATACCTGTGTAGGGTGGAACACCCCCATCGACCATTTGACCTCCCCATCTCCCCTTGGGCCCTTTTTGATAGACTGATTTGCTCTGCAGTTAACTCCGCAATATATTTAAAATGAGGAGAAGAGACTATATAGGGGAAATAGATCAACAGTCAACAAGTAAACAATATGATTTGGCTCCCAAACTTAGAGTACCAATATATTGAAATTGAAAATGGATAGTAAGAGTGCAACAGTACAAAGATGTGCTGATCTGAGCATAGATCAGGGATGGTGGTCGTCAAGAGGTGCAGGTCAGAGTTGAAAGACCGCCAGCTCAGGCATTCCCACTGCATCCATCTTCTACACCACGTCAACCCAATGTTTTTAGCTCAGGGCTATGGAGTTCCAGAGTATGAGCGGAATTACTTGAACAATTTATAATTTTCGATAAGGTGGTGTTCCACTTTTACAACTTCAGTTCATTTCGCTCCCCACTTTTGGGGAGATAATCCATAGCAATTTATTAACCTCTTAAGACCTGAGAAAAAAAGTTTTAGGGAAAAACTTTTTTTTTTTGATCATGATATTTCATCCATAAGTTATGCTATGTCCTCGGCTGAAGACATAGGGACTCAGTTCCTTTAAAAAAATTAAAAGACTTGAATGAACATGCATAGGCAAAGCAACTGACCAATACATTTTTAGTTTTCAAAAAACTCATTTTTATTTATTTACTTATTTATTTATTTATTTTTTAGCACACTTGGTTTAAGATGGTTCTCCATTATGTTATAACATATTTGTTTGATATACTATTTTTCTTTCTGTAAAATGTGTGCTAAATGGTCATAAATGTTTTTTTTCATTATATACAGTGTATCTGTAAACTAAATCTAATTTGCATGTTAATGCATTTTTGGGCCATAATGAAAAAAGAAGTAATAATGGGATTAATAATTGGAAAGATTTTCATATAATATAATTTCCTCAAATGAGGATGCAGGGTCTTAAAATGTTAATGTTACTTCCCAATGTAAAATAGTTATTTTTAGCCCAGTGGTTCCCAACTTTTTAGGACTCCAAGGCTCCCAACTGTCCACAATGATATTTCAAAATTTTCAAAATATACTTAATCACGATATCTAACTGATTAAACATTTTTAGGCCTATATTCATCTTTATGATTTTATTTTACAGGACTTTTAAGGTATATAAATTCTACTTAACTAAACTATCCTAGTAAAACAAGTAATATATTTTAAATAAAATGTATTTAATACTAAGTATGGTTCAAATCTCTTAACAAACTTACTGAGAGATAATTTTTTTGGTGTACATGTGCACAATGCACATTTCAAGTTTAAAATGCACGTAGCAAGGCCCCCATTGAAAGTTTGATGCAGTACCTAGTCAACCTTGGTTCCTTGGTTGAAAACCACTGATCTAGGGCCTTGATTCATAGTAATTATCAGGCTTATATCTTATTGGCTGGGACATTTCATTACTGGATAACAAAAAGTGTAAATATCTCTAAATAAATGAATAGTTTCTATTTAAAATCTACCAAATATCCACATGCAAAGGTCATAGCCAGTCCAATGAGAGAGACCAAACTTCAGCATCCCATATTGACTCCATCTCCTTAGATTTCTAAGTTTCTGTTTCATTTTCACAGGATCGTAGTGTTGTGTTTGGTGTGCTGTGTTCCCGTCTTCACCTCTCTCTTTTCGTTTCCTCTCAGGCGGTGAAGAGTGGTCTTAAGACTACTTGTAAGTGTCACGGTGTCTCCGGTTCGTGTGCTGTGAGAACTTGCTGGAAGCAGCTCTCCCCATTTCAAGACACAGGCCATCTGCTGAAGTATCGCTATGATACGGCCGTTCGAGTGCATAGCGTTACCAACTCCGCCACTGGAGAGACCGAGCTGGCAAGCCCACGTCGCCACAGCAACACAAGTCCCCGTCTGCGACCCACCGAGCTGGTATTTCTGGAGGAGTCACCCAGCTTTTGCAGGCCATCGCGCTACTCCCCCGGGACAGCCGGCAGACCGTGTTCAAAGGACACCAGCTGCAGCAGTCTGTGCTGCGGTCGGGGCTACAACACGGCCCTCCGCCTAACCACCCTCTCCTGCCACTGCCAGGTCCGCTGGTGCTGTCACGTGGAGTGTCAAACCTGCCTCCGAGAGGAAGAGGTCTACACCTGCAAGAAACACTGATAGCAAGAAGCAAACTGGACAATGAGGAAGTTTGAGGATTGCGAATGCGTCGGCTAGACAACTAGTAGAATTGTGAGAGGTTATGATTAGGGAAAAGATGTTGAGGTGCCAGTCTTACCTGGCTTAGTTGAAATGGATATATCTTTTTTTTTTAAACTCCGGGCTCCTACATGGAGTTCCAAACAAAAGTTCAGGAGGAACATGTTCATTTAATATGACCAATCAGTGCCTGAACAAGCATATATAAGCCACTGCTTACTCACCTCTGCCTATGACACTTCTTCCACCACCCCAGCTCCACCTTCTTGATCGGTTATCATAGACAAGGAAATCCTACTTTCCAGCAAATCTCCAGCTCAATCCATTTATCATGGACAGCAAGTGAAATATGTACACCTCCTCTTCACTAAAGAGTACATGAACCCATTCAGGCATGACACAAGTGTGGGCAAACCTGGGTCCCAGAGAATTTGTGGGATGCTCGACTAGATTGAAATTTGCTTTTCTGTTGTCAAGGAAACTAAATGCGAGGTTCCATATGTTTCCTAGTTTAGTGGAGGTTTGGACTGAACCAGACCACTTTATTTTCTTCTGCAGCACTGGGAGGTTGCCTGTTGAACGGTCTGTGTTGATCACACCAATTGTGACAATGGACTATAGATCTGCAATGTGTTAGTTAGGAATGATAATTTGGAAGTGAGACAGCGGTCTGCTCACTTATATTTGTGACTGCTTGTACTGCAACTCTCTCTATTGCTCTGAGAGACCACATATGGCTTCAAAATGTACTGAGAGTATGAAGCACTTATCAATGCATTTATTTGTGAATATTACGATAGTCTTTTTTTATAAAGTACTGTTACGGTATTTACAGTTATAATGCTAAACCAAGATATATTACAAATGGGGGTGAGAGAGTGGTCGTGCTGATAAACTGGAAATCTACTGGGACACCGTCTACTTTCATAGACTTCTAATGAATGTTAGAGAAAGATATATCATCAGAAATGTTTTGTTTTATATATTGAATGGCCATTAAATGGCTGTATCTGGTAATATATAGGAATGTATTTATTGCAATTAGATAAAACCGATCAACTGCTGCATCATGTTTAAATACACTTACTGGTGTATTCCAGACTGCGTTCACAAATGCTACACCTATTTACATTTGCCATATTGCTGCATGAATTTCCTGCTTTTCTGTGTAGAAGTATGCTAAAAATACAAGCATTAGGGATCGAAGAGAACAAAGTGTGTCATTAAAAGCATGACCCAAACGTCACCTCTCCCTACAGCTGTGTATAGTGTGTGCAAACATCTGGGCTTCTGAGTATTTAGCCTTTATTCTATGGTTTCCCATCAAGGGCAATGAGAGTGAGTATGTCCCATCCAGAACAAAGGAAAGCATCTCCTTCCCTGGTAAGCAAGGCTTTCTGGCCTATAAATTCTGTAAGCCCTTTCATGTGTATGAAGCCTTTGATAAACTCCATTCCAGTCCTTTATTAGCCCATTACCAATCAGAGCAAATAACAGTGCTTTTCCTTCAGAATGTGCTGAAAGCAGAAAGAGTTGAAAGTAGGTATGCTCAATGCCTAATTGAGGCATTTGTTACAGGGATATTTAATTTGTTTTATTTTGATTTGTAATTTTGTTTATTTTTAGCTTCATTTTTTTATGGATTCATTTTACAGTTTTTTTTTGTTGTTGTTTATTTTACAATTCATAGTTGTTTTGTTTCGAAGGCCAAATATGAGTGGAAATGTTGAAAACCAGTTCTGTAGGTGCACAGCACATAAAGGCACATTTTTCGCACAACTCGCAAAGTTAAAGACGCAAGTTTAGACACAAAGTATTACTCCTAAATCTTCTCTGTTAAAATTAAACATTACATGCATTTATCCACTTAATAACTGAAACTCTGAGAATGTGTGTGAGAATGAGTGTGTACGTGCCTACTTCTCTGTGCACCTGGTATTTATCACATTATAATGACCAATTATCCCCACAAAGATAGGAATACCAGTAAATTGTGACCTTGTGGGCATATTTGTTAAGTCCCCATGAGGAAACAAGCTTATAAATCACACAGAATGAAGTTTTTGAAAATCTAAAAATCCACAGTTTCCTGTAAGGGGTAGGTTTAGGTGTAGGGTCAGTGTAGAGCTAATACCACATACAGTTTGTACTGTATAAACACCATTACGCCTATGGAATGTCCCCATAAAACATGTAAACCCAACATAGTGTGTGTGTGTGTAAGTGTGTGCATGGTGATTCTGGGAAGGCAGAAAACTGCAGTAAAATTGGCCACATCAATCAAGTGAAAGCGAGTCCAAGCATTCAGTGACATGCCATTCAGCTGAAGCATTTATAATGTCTAAAACGTTTGCTTCAAGATGAGATTATTTCCTACTTCTGAGTGTATGTTTGTGGATGTGTTACTCTGCTGCAACTGATGAAATTGCAGCATTTATAGCACAGACATCCGCAATGAACCCTCTCTGTCAACCTGCGGGTTATGGAGTCTATGTGTTTGTTTGTGTTGTCATAGCTTTAACAGTGTAATGTTTCACTTTGTTGATTTCACGCCGGGGATTTTTGCTACTACCTCACCCGGTCTATGGGGGAAATTAAATACTAAGATGTTTTTTTCTTACTAGATATTTAAGACAATGCTTCTTTTAAAAACTTTAGCCTGAAATACAAATGCATTTACTCTTTTTTTACTTTTGTGACCTATTTCCTTATTTAAGAACCAATTGATCATATTCAAATAAAATAGTACATTTGTAAAAATGGTGTGTGACATTTGTCAACAGATTCCTTTCGGGCCTCTCGCTTTCTCTCTTTCTCTTTCTGTGTTTGTGGTTGCACACCTGTCCAGAGCTCTGCACGCAAACACCTGCTCTCTAGTTAAATCACAGCTAATCATAGAGCTGATGGATCCTGACCTGCAGTATTTTCCTGTCACTACTCTCAACTTGAGCCTCATTCTAATTTCGCTCACTCAAAACATATACAAATAGTTGAGCTTGCACATGATGTGCCACACACACACACACACAAACAAACCTAAGTAATGGACACCGGGAATCTGGCACGAGCCAAGTGAGTTTCTTACAGGTCAGCTACTGTCATAATAGTACAGCTTTCCAGTAACAAAGGCTATTGTAAATGTCTAGGCTGGGAGAATAATCAAACAGGCTCACCTCAGTGGTCTATTCCTCTCACATATTGCTTAGGAAAATTTGATTGATTTATGAATTTAGAGAATCAGCTTGTTTTTATCAGCCCACTCTCACATACACTGGTTGGGAATTCTGATTCATTCTAATAACCTTCAAGGGATAGTTCACCCCAAAAATTAAAAACTACATTAAACTACATTAAATGTTTTATCTTTCATGTATTGTCATTAATTACTCACCCTCTTGTTGTTCCAAACACAAAATACCTGTTTATCATTGGAACACAAATTAAAAAGTTTTGACGAAATCCAAGAGCTTTCTGACCCTGCATAGACAGCAGTGCAACTAAAATGCTTAAGGTCCAAAAATGAATGGATATCATTAGATCAGATTAGCCCATGTGATATCAGTGGTTCAACCCAAATTTCACAAAGCTACGAGAAAACTTTTTGTGTGTAGTACAGAAAAGTCTGACTCAGATTCATCGTAAATCTATCATACAAAAAGGTTATTAACGATCTGCTCTCATACTGGAATGTTAGAGTAATTCTAGTGTATCATTCATGCAATTCATTTAGTTCATTCTATTCATTTAATTAAATTAAACAGAAAGTTTCACCATTTCTAGGTCCTGTATGAGTTTTTGCTGTATTTAGTACTATACTTGATTTGCTGTACATTTAGCCTACATTTATATCCAAAATAGACTGTACATTTTGTCATGTGCTGGCAATTTTTGCCAATGAGAGAAAATGACTGTTATAAAGTCACATTGGATAGTTTTATATTGTAATTATAAAAACATATTCTCTTCAATATAAACCTTAGTCATTTTAGGCATCTTGAATTTAACACAACATAAAATGATGCTGTAATGTATTGACTTAACAGTCGGATTGCATAATTTTCACAACTTGCTGTATATGAAAATTTTTGTCTAATAAAAATTAAAAAATTAAATAGGGCCTATTCTGACTAGTTTATAATTGGCTATTTTTGTAGCTACTTCTGCAAAAGTTCCAAAATAGAATTTCAATCAGATTTGAAGAACCAGTTTATAGTTTAGTGAAGTTTGGGCTTTCAGTGTTTGGTGCTTGTACATCTATCATATCCTGTAGAGATATGGTCAAAACTAAAATTTTGGAATAAAATGTTGTTCCAGGGTCAACAAAATATGTGGACGTGCAAATTGGAACACCCATCGTTCATAAAGAGCCCCTTGTATGTTAACATATTAAATATCATGCCTAATTGGATGCTTCTTTCAGCTTCCTTAAAGAGTCCTCTCAGATCCGATTAACACATTCTGCCATTTTTGAATCCATTCCACAGATTTTCAACCAAAAACCACAGAAAGAGATACTGTCAGGCCCTGCTGACATCCATAAGCTGACTCATCACAGAGCTCATGTGCATTATTATCTGAACATTAAAGCATGCGTGCATTGCTGTGTTTGATGTGTCTAAAGGTAATAGCCCCAATAAGACTCTCCTATTCTCTGTTCAGACGTAATGAGAATAATAGCCATGCTCCATCAAACAGATCTGTGCTTTCACTGTCTGCCCAGATCATCAATCCAGACCCCGTCTAATGACTGTTTATCAGTACTTACCTTTATTAAAGACGCACAGAAATAGGTTGGAGGTGAAACAGGCCAGAAATTCCATGTTTACAAGACAACAGCCACGTCATGTGGTGGCTTTGTGAATAAAAGCTGATTTGTTACAAAACCAAAGTCTAAAAACAGTTAACTTAAGCCTCGTTGACGACATTTAAGCACACACACAGATGCATGCATGCTTCAACAAAGGAATTTCTAACCCTTGGGGCATGTCAAGGAGAGAAAGGTAGAGTTCAGACAGAAGGGAGGAATGAAGAGTGAGTGAGTGAACGAGTGTACGGGTGAATAAATGAAAAATGTGCAGCAGAGGGATGGCTGCTTTGTAAATAAGTTAAGTTAGAAGGACAGGGCTGCAGATGAATATGCTGCTATGGCGGACCACGGGGGTCTGTGAGGGATGATACAGCACTAGTTTAATAATGAATCCTAAAGCCTTCATTTCCCCAAAGCCCAGCGTCCACAGCCTTCTTCTCACGAACACATCCCCTAGAGAGAGGCTTCAGCAGCGGAGACAGTGTGTGTGTTCCTCAATGAGCGGCTTTGATGTGTGACTTTTCATCCTTGTCATTATTCTTCTCATTTGCATATTAAAGCATGTTTGTGTGGTGATTATTTTAATGTCAAGTATGTTTTACTGTAATCATAATGTGTGTGTGATAATGCTGCTTTGTTTGGTCAGTAAGGTCAAGCAGGTAGGTCTGTTACCCTCTGGGGACAGGACGCTTTATCTGCCATCTTCCGTCTGGATAGAGAACAGACACTCATAGCGTAAAAATGCCAGTTAGCTCTTTTATAAATTAGAAGTAAATTAAATCCTTAAATCTCTTTTTCAGGTTCATGAGATAAAATACTGCAAACCTGATATATAAATACTGATATGTGTTTGTGTGTGTGTGTGTGTATGTGTGTGATTTTGGAAAGAAAATGTATACATTTTTGAGAATTTTCATTTTGGGGTGAACTATCCCATTCTTTCTTTTTTTTTGTTTGGGGGGGGGGGTGCTTTAATATTCATATTCTAATGAATATTAAAGTTGCTTCATGGAACCGTAGATGTAAATTTTGAAGAGGTCATGTATAGTGTACATTTTCATAAATATTATTTTCTGTTGCTAAGCAATTGTCCTATATTCATAATAGCTTACATAGTTTTACATTGATTACTGGTTTATGTGTTACCTATTGCAGCAAACTTATGCTTAGCTCTTTAGCCTTGAGCAAGAACAAATTTCTATGAATTTCTTACCTTATGTTTTGCTATGAACCCTACAAGACCGCCACACAAATACTAAAGGAAAGACAAAGAACCTTGCAGAAGAACAGAAGACTGGTTTTATTTGAAAAGATAAAGATAAATGTAATAAAAAGATATTTTCTAAAACATTTCTGTGAGAGAGAGAGAGAGAGAGAGAGAGAGAGAGATAGGTGGACGATGGCACAGGGTAAGAATCTGGAATGTGAAATGAGTAATGTTATTGCTCAACCCACATCACAAAGCCACAACGCCTGGAGCTATGACAAGCTGAGTGCATATCTCCGTACCTCCATCCATCCCTTCATCCCCTCATCTCTCTGTACTTTTTGCATTCTTTATCCCTTCATTTGTCCTGCTGTCTTACGGTTACTGTTTTAATCTAAAGATTGAATCTAATATCCAGTCCCTGTAAAATAATTTAAGGGGGAGATACAGTGAGGTAAGTAAGGTTTGCTTTGCAAAGTTTGTGACAGATACACCAGTTTGTTGCTTGTCATAGTTTGCATGTTTCAGACAGACCATTAGTCAGTGTATTCTAGTGGTGGAGATCCCACTCTTTCTGTTGGTTCATTTGAATCACTAATTCAACTGATTTGTTCAAATGACTGATTTGTTTTAGGAAGTAAACAGGACTACAGTCATGCCCAGAGTTATCAGATGCATTTTAAAAAAACTGCTAAAAAGCTTAATTTGGGCAAAATATGAACTTTTCACAAAAATTTCACTCTTTTTTTGATCCTGACACAAAATGACCTGCTAACATTAATTTACTAATTATATCAGCAGCACGTGTGAAAGTGTGAATGAGTACGAGTAGTCAAACACTATCATACTAATTAGATTGCAAGATCAGATGGATTGCAATGAAAGAAGCGTTTCATGTGACTGTGATAGTACTGGTTACCGCCAAAGAAGCACATTAAACCATCATAGCTTTTCATCAAAATGGCCTCACATTCAAGGAAACTGCTACAAAGAATATCACACCTGAAAGAACCATTTACAGGATCAAGAACTTTAAGGAGATAGGTTTGAGTACAGTAAAGAAGTGGCTTGAAATTGAAATTTTCGATCTGTGACCAGGCAACTCCCTGGATCTCAACCCCATGGAGAACCTGTGATCAGTCCTCAAAAAGCGAGTGGACAAGCCATAGCCAACAAATTATGACAAACTCAGAGAACTAATAAGGCAACAATAGATTGCCATCAGTCAGGATTTGTCCTAAAATCTAATATCCAGCATGCCAAGTCAATTGCAAAGGTTATAAAGGTTGTAAATATTAACTCATTATATATATTTTTTGCCAATAAAAGACTTTAAAACGTATAATATGCTCATAAATGTTTTTCAGTATATAGTACAGAGTTCTTGTACTAGAAAATATATGTTTTGTATGTGTACTTACGCTTTGATTTGCACAAACAGCGTATGCTTCCATTGCGTCTAATACAGTACTGCGTACGTAATAATCGTACACTGGAGGCTAGATGCTGAATTCATTAGCAGACTCTCTCTTTCTCTCACATGTAGCCTAAAGTTTACACAGGAAGGTGTATGTGATTTGTTCTACAAGACCACAAGGACAAACGTTTTGATAAAAAAAATGACACCTTTCTCAACCTATCCTTGTTCGGCCTTGCATCAAACACAATTTACAGAGTTTTGTCTCCTCACTATCCTGACTGTGGGCTGGGAAAACTGTGAAGGAGGATTTCCCATGAGCCTTGGCATAGCGTTAAGAAAAACACCTGTTGGGTTAAAACACTGTTGCTCTGTTTCAAGAGCATGGCAGTACCCTTTACAACCAAAGATTTAACTAAAGATCACAGAACATCATATTCAGAACATGTGTGATCAAATCCAGTCTTGGACCTGACCTCCATTAGCAGAGAAAACAAGAGTTTCCCAGACTGATCAACAAGTGTACCGAAGATAACAACTGTTTGGAGGCAGGAGCAGCCTTCACTCCTCTCTTGTTCACATCAACATCCAAAGTTTCATACCTTTCCCAAGCTTGCACTCTTTTCATGGACATTCAACTATCTGGACGCTGATATGACATGAACAAGGATATGAAGCATTTTCAGTGTTGGTTGATGTTCAGGAAAGTTCAAACAAAAATAAATAAAATCAAATAAAAAAAAAACCCAAGGTCAGTAGAATTATTTATTGTTTGGTCACATGATTCTTAAACCTAATATTGTAATGTAACCCTTTTAACTTGTAATTTTCCATATACTGTAAAGTTGTCAGAAAGTTATGTGGGTATGATCATAGATCAGTCTTATTGCTTATGTTTATAATATAGTGGCAGAGGGAATGGTTCACATGTTCATGTTCAGTATATGTTGGAGAGGTGAAGGTGCTCCTGTCACAGGTGGTATTACCACAGGACTGTTTGTGTGTTCATTAACCACAGCTGAAGGTTCTTCAACTCAAGATATTCTAGTTCCTCAAGCTATAGAGACCCAGACAGAGCGTGAGAGATGATTTCAGTACAAAGACTTAGGGGAGGTGAAATTGTACTCGACCTGTAAAATAAAAAGTCCATCTATTGGGATAAAATAATCTGTTCACAAATAACAATCAGTATTGATCTGTTCATTGGTGAAAACAATTTCATTCATTAAGTTAATGCATGGTTAAAATATGTTAAATTGATTAGTTAAAATGCATAACATTGACACAAACAGTTCAAGGATCCTCTTATAAATACAGAGGCAAAAGCAAAAAGCCTTACAGGTATGTATTAGTTCTCAGTAACCTCTCATCAGCTGAAACAAGTGTTGTATTCTTCTCCTCAAAATAAAGAAAGCTCAGAAAACAATAATGAATGAGAAAACCGACAGCTGGCATCCAAACATTTCTACCCCTGAAGCCATTTCAGCACCATTCGTGAACTTCTTCATCGTGACATCACAGATTGCCACCTTCAGCTGCTGTCAGGATAAAAGACGCTGACTGCTCTTTCCACCAAACATTAAACTTAAGTGACTTAATAACATATTATTTCTCTTTATGCATAAAAAATATACAAGAACGCCTCCCGCTGTATATTATTTCCACAGAACAGCAGATTTGTTACTATGGCGTCTAAAGTCTAAAACAATAACAGTTAACCCACTTTTCACATAATTTCTAGTAATTTTTAGGCACAACAGGTCATCAGGGGCAAATCAGCAAATCATCAGCGTCCTGACAAAGCCCCCTGCCTCTGGTTCACAGCTGCTTGAGATTGTGCCTATGTGTGTATGATGGCAGAAGTTTGAATGATGCTTTGTCGCCGGAGGACAAATTGCTTTGACACGTGTAACCTTGAAAAATATGATCGAAAACATCACCTGGCCTCATTGCTCTCTATCTACTTCCTCTTCCTAGTTTCTCCCCACCTTCATTTCTCATGATGACTCCTGTCTGCTAATTCCTGCGAAAGTCTCCCTCCCTCTCTCTTTCCCTGAATATCCCTCTTGGCCTCAGGAGGTGTTATGACAGTAAGGATGGAGTGTGTGAAGAGCAAGAAGGAGCATGAAGAGAGATAGTGCTGGGGGCGAGCTGGATGGTGGGGAGATTGGGAGTTAAAAAGGGGGCACTGTTTCAGAGAGGTAGCCTGGAGAGACAGACATCAACCGCCATTCGGCCTCCATTCAGACCTGCCCGTCTCACCCGCCACACTAATGGTTTGGGGGGGTAAACATCAACACCAGTCAAAACAGGTAGATGCCCTGATCTTGAGTAGCGCATAAACACACACTCACACACATACAGACACCTATAATTACACACACCTGACCATAGCAGACCTCTAAGAAAAAAATGTATGGCTAGACGTACTGGAAAGGATTTAAAATTGACTATTTTTGAAGGTGGAATTATGCATTTGTTTTGTTGTTTTACCACAGCATAAACATTATTAATTGGAAAGTCATAAATGCTTATGTCTTAATAGCTTTTAATAACTTTCATAGTAAACAATTGCCTTTTCTGCAAAGAACGCAACAAGATAATAATGAATAAAGCATTTAATGTTTTTATTTAATTAGCTGTAAATTTATTTGTGTTATTTGGTTATTATTATATTTTTCACTGACATACTTTGATTTGGAAACACATATAATTACATTTTTATGAACTAGGAACAAAAGTATGGAATTTAGGTAAAAATAAAAAAAATGTATTAAACATACATAAATACCCAACAACAAAAAAACATGTTGCATTTATTACAAAAATACAATTATAATTACAAACCAAAAGCCTCTAAATTACCTCAAACTGACTCTCTGACAGACATCATGGTAATTTATGTATTTCTACCCTTTTAAGCTGTGTGTAGATAAAAGTAATCTGTTTAAAGCGCTCATGAACTGAGAATTCATAATGCCCTTAATCTTTGATATATATAAGCAGTCATTGTGCTATAAAAAAACATTCTGTAAGTTTCAGAACTCAAAACCTTGTTATATTGAAGGCAGTCTGCCACAACAGCAGCTGGTGGAATGTGTAGCGTTATGATGTAACAATGTGAATAGGATGATAGACGCCTGTTTCTACATCGCTGACTGTTAAGCCACACCCACTGAGAACCTGGTCCTTTCTTCACTTTATTTTAATCCAGATTCAAGTACACACAAGGTCGTTTGATGTGTATTCATGAGTCCTTAGCTTAAATCACAACAAGCTTTGAAGGATGTAGAAATACACAACTATTAGCCAATCATAGCAGTGGTTGTTTACTTCTGAGTCTACAATCAGTCATATGAGCGTTCTGATGAGGGGGTTAAAAACAGGACAGAAAATAGCATATTACTGCTACATTATGATACAAATTTTGATAACGTTATAATTGTACCTCAGAAAACCCCCAGAAAAGTTACGTTTTCTAAGAATGTCAGGTGTATATTTCAATAAAAACACCTTATTTAATTACAACAGCTTATAAAAAGGGGTAAACATGAATAATCCAGCTGTGTTATTTTGTATGAAACCATCATGTCTTGTTCTTACACATACTCTCTCACACACACAGGCCTGTCTCTGGAGAATGCAGTGATGACATTGTTGAGGTTTAACCACAGGGCAAAAAAACCCAATGTAGAGAAATCAATGTCACTTTCATCCACTCATTCTCTTCAAACTGTGATGAACAGGTCAACAAACATCCACCTCGTCTGTCTGTCTCCCTTTTGGAAATTTTGATATCATTATTCTTGTGTCTGTGTCTCCGGGCAGGGGAGGCACCAGATCAGACTAGTGTTCAGATACAAGGCTGCGGAAACCAAACATAATTAGACAAAGCCGGGACGAGCGAAAGGAGTTGACAAAATCTTGCCCCAAGAAGTTTTGTCATTATGTTCTTCCTGTCACTGACGCTCCATCAAGGGATGAAAGTTGACACACCTTCCCTCAGGCCTCAAGCTGTAACCATATATAAGAATGATGGCATTTGCTTTCATATTTTTACAATTGCTGCTTGATTCATGTTTCACAAAAATGATGAATGGACTAAGGTTTACATTAATAGCTGTCATTTAAAGGGCTTTATGGAACAGATTTCTGAATGTAGAGCTCTTATTGGAAAATAGCCTACCTTAATTCTTATTATTTAAGAATAAAGATGGTTGCTAATTGCTGTTCACGTTCTAATCTAAACATTCAGATCTTCCTTACAAAAAGTTAACCCTATAATTGGCCTGCCTATAGTTTCCACCAATATACAGGGCTGTGTTTTTACATAGGGGTACAATTTTGTTGTAATGTCTTCTGTCTAGATCTCTCTATATGCTCTTTTGGCATTTTATAACATATTTTCTGTAACTTTTGCATTACTCTGTAATTAGTTAATGGTGTGCATCATATAGTTAAAATCCCATGTGTGTTTTTTTTTTAATTATGATGTAGCTATACAATAGATTAATATTGTTGGCTATTATAAATTTGATCTGGTTGATGGTTTAAGTTTTGGCTTATTTTTTCAATATTCTTTATTCCAATAATAATAATAACCTTCCTATCTAATGCACATCTTTACACTTATTTAGATTATTATCAGCCTTCCTCCCTGGTTGTGTGTTTTCTTTCATTTATAGGTTATTATTGCAGCTCTGTATTTGTTTCAACCTTTGTCATGAAACCAGTGTTAATGTCGAATACCATCCACCACTGCTGGCGCTGTTCTTTCTTCTCGTGGTGTGTTTTTACTCAGGCGGAGAGGGCGCCTAAAATAGGTCCTTTTCCCTGGTGACGTGTATGTTTGACAGCGATATGTGAAACTAAACGAAACGGAGGAAATAAAAGATTGCACAACTTTCCTTTAAAGACTATATACCGTGTTTTTAGTGGCGTACTTAACCGTCGCTGAAGATGGAGACGCTTTACCATCAGACCAATAAGTGAGTTTGTTCACACTGCTGATCATTTAGCTAACAAAACCATTTAATGCTCAGATATTATAAATGCTGACCGTTTTCATAATTTCGGTGTACCATTTAAACAAGTTAAAGACTATTTGTTATATATAGTATGGAAATAGAATATAAGCTTCTTTGGTCTGACAACATATGTTAAGTGAAAATGATACTATAATGATATGATCTGTTTCTGACTCTCAGTAAGGAGGGTTTGTTGATGTTATGCTTTCATTTCGGTCTGTCAGCTGGTTTAATTCATCAAACCTGTGCTTGTAAGTAAGGTGCATCTTGTATGATGCTGTTATCCGTCAGCAGACGTCACACTAGATAGCGGGACATCCATAGGGCCCTGACATTCATTCATTCATTAAATAATGCCTTTAATAATGTACTGTGTGTTTAACCCCTTTTCCCTTATCTCACTTATCCATGTCTTTAACTTTTAGACAAATTCAGGAGGTTCAGTCTCACATGGGACGACTGGAGACAACAGACCGACAGTCAGTCCATTGTAAGTGTGTGAATGAATAAAAATCCTCAATCCCACAGAGACCCGAGGATTCAAATAGAACGTAAACATATGGGCAATTAGAGCTGGGCGGTATAATGAATATGAACATCATCCAAAAGCAGTTTCATTATTCCATATTAGTCATTTCTACCGTTTCTGTTTTAAGCAGGATGTAAACTATATTATCTCTCCAGCTTTAACCTACTAAATGCGACTCTAAGATAAGAAGATATTAAAATATTACAAATAGAAACATCATGATTTTCTGTAAAGCTGCTTTGAAACAACGTTATTTGCTCTACATTTAAATCCAAACAAGTTGTTAATTAAAGCGCTATGAAAGCGCGAGAGGTTTTTATAATTTGACATATAACCAGTGCAGGGTTGCATTTCCCAAAATAATTGTAAACCCAAGTAGTTTCTAGAGAGCATCCGCGCCAATGGTTGATCTGTTTAGGCCTGCAGTGCTTTTGGGAAACTCATCAGAGTTAATCAGTTAGCAGCTGTCCTAGGCCTTGAGTACATGTGTACATTTTGTCTAAAATGTGATCGCTATGACATCCACTACATGTGGGCCATGACCACCTAATATGGTCATATAGAAAACATTTTTAGACCCCATTTACCCTGGTATTTTCCATTCGTGATCAGATTAAGTTGTAAAAACTGGGTGCAGGCGATTGGCTTTGAGCATCAGGCAGAGTCACCATGGTGCCACCGAGCAGCTAACTGTTCTGTAGAGGTGGAGCTTATACAGAGAGCCAGCCTGGTGCCTCGGCAGGAAGGACAGGGAGGAGTGATGGGGTGGGGGCATGGAGACTCATGGAGGGCTGTGGTGTTGTGGCTCTTTGGTGAGTCTGAATAAGATAACCGTCTCCTACCCATACTGGTGACATCATAAGACATGTCATAGGGGGGAAGGATGCATAACGGATGCATAGGTTTTTCAGTGTGAGAGTGACTGTGAGATTGCATTGTCTCAGAGGGTGGGGGTCAGGGCAGACTGTGTGTGTGATAAAACTTTCCCACCAGTCTGCGGTTCTCTCCAAGGAAGCGGCACTCATTGCCAATCAGTGGATCTGCATGTCAATGCATGACTCTCTCAGCCTGATACTTATTTAAAATATATCATATATTTGTACATGCGTTGATGTAAAGCGTTACTGTTTGTAACATTGATACTATTACTAGTAAACAGCAGTTCAGCATATTATAATGATTATCATAAGGATCTGAAGGATCATGTGGCACTGCATCACAGGAATAAGTTACATTTTAAAATCTATTAAAATAAAAAAACAGTAAATGCTATAATAAATCACAATAACAAAATGTAGCCTTTAATAAATCAAAACCTTTAATACATTTTACAGACTGCAAACTTGGAATTTGTAAAAATGTATTTTGTGATGTACTTAAAATATATGAGTCCTATTTGTATACTCATGTTTCTGATTCTTGTGTTTTCTTGCAGTACTTGAGAATGAGCTTCAAGCAAGAATTGATCAAATCTTTAATCAGCTGGAGCGACTTGAGATACTAGCCAGTAAAGAGCCTCTGAACCGCCGGCAAAATGCCAAACTGTGAGTGCATCAGTAAAAATATCCACCAGTGCCTTATTGAATCGTGCAAAGGTCCAGTCCTTGTCTTGATCCGAGGTTGTTTTAGGCAACTAGAGCAAAATATTCTTCCTGTCAGAAGATTAAATTGGTATCTATTTAGATCTGTAATCATTAAGCAGAGTATGTGGAAGCTGGACTGTAGTATTAGTGGAGAGATGGCTACTTAAACGTTGTAGGTTCAAAGTTTAGGGGATTTATGAGCTTTTGCATCGTCTCTACCATGACATAACCTATAAGAACTTGAGTTGCTCTTTCCTTATAGTAAATACATAAAGTAAGTTGTTTTGAATGAGAAAGCCTCTGCCAAATGAAGTATAATGTGATGTGATGAAGGTGAGAGAGTTTGTGTTGTGTGCGGCCCATGGCGGTGAGATCCAGTGAAAACATTCCGTCTGGAGTCACGTCATCAACAACATTCCTGCCGTGTGTGGCAAAGTCTGGCTAAAGCACTGCACAAACACACCTGAGGCCAACACACCTGTTACACTCGCTCACAAAACAACCAACATCGTAAAGAACTGACGACTCTTGAAGTGTGTGTGTGTGTGTGTGTGTGTGTGAATGATCTCAAATACACTATACAGAAACAATGGAAGTCTAGTTAAACAGGGTAGGCTTTGGACACACTTGTCGTTTAGTTGATAGTTATATCTTTATCTGTTCCAATACTGTACATGTTTTATGTATTTAGTCAAAACTGCTCAGGAATAAGTTTAAATTTGTACTTGTTCTGTAAATATTTTAATTGAACCTACAACTAAATTTAATGTTTTTGCATTTTTACATTGTGTGTATGTGTGTTTATATATATTCATAATTTATATTAGATATATATTTTTTCATTATATAAAATGTGCTCTTACATGTATGCATGCATGTGTATACTTTTCATTTGGATGAGATTGCGATTGATCACTTATGTAATAATTGCAACATATTTTTAAATAATTTTGAAACGTAAATGTGATAATTGTGATTATTTGCGATCCTTATTACAATATACAGTCATTTTAACAATAAAAATATTTGAAAAATAATTTAAAATAATTAAGTAAATTTAAATAATTAAAATAAAATGATTTCATTTTAATTTACCATGAATAAATAAATGTAAATATAAAAATTAAAACAAAACGAGTGGAGTAAATAAAATGTGAAAAGTTTTATTCAAACTTCATTTTTTGGCTGTTGTTGAACACAAAGCTTCTTTGCAGGTAGTCTACAACTATTGCCTCACCGAACAAGGCCCGCGGGCTGCTGTGTTTTTCTTTCTGTAGGCGTGTTGATCAGTTGAAGTATGATGTGCAGCATCTCCAGACAGCCCTGAGGAACTTCCAGCACAGACGTTACGCTCGCGAGGCTCAGGAGAGAGAAAGAGAGGAGCTCTTGAGCCGAAGCTTCACAACAAACGTCAGTAGACCACACACGCGTTCTTCTGCCTAGTTTTTTGCCAAGACTCTTTCTCCATCACTCATCAGTCTATAAACCGAGATCACACTACAAAGGCGGCATTTTGATTTTGACAGTGCTATGTGCTTTGTATGTGTAGGATGCAGACACCTCCATCCCCATTGATGAAACCCTGCAGTTCAATAGCAATCTACAAAACGCTCACAGAGGAATGGACGACCTGCTGGGCTCCGGCTCCAGCATCCTTAATGGCCTGAGAGACCAGAGGAGCACACTCAAGGTGTGTGTGACGCACACAACACAGGGCGGGTTACACTCTAGACCAGGAAGGGGAATGTTTTCCATTCTCTTATCAGGGTGTTTCTAAACCTTTCAAATAGTGCTCGACTGATTGTTGGTAAAGTGCTGATGGCTGATATAATACAGTTTAATGACAGCCAAATGAATGCAGAAAGGAATAATTAACACAATCAATAAATTAGTGCTGTCAAATGATTAATCATAATCTGTAATTTGTGTACGTAATTAGTGTCTACGGTGTATATTACATTTTATATATATATATATATATATACACACACACACAAACATATGCATCTATATTTATTAAATTTTTTTAAAATAATTTTCTTTTTCAAAATATATACTCGGTGTGTATTTATATATAAATAAATAAACCGTACACATACATGTATTATGAAACAAAAGCTTTATTTTGGATGTGGTTAATCATGATTACTTATTTCACAGCACTACAATATATACATTTTCAATTAAATTAACTGTATGTTTATTTAACTTAACCTTGTTTATTTTAACAGTAGGTGCTGGAGTGTTGAGTTAGCATTATTACTATTATAGTAGTTATTCATGTTTTGATTTAGGTTCTATTTTATAATTTTACTTTTCCTTATAATAGCTTTGATTTTGCCATTTATTTCATTTTGCCATTTTATTTCTGTTTAGTGATCTTAGTATTTCAACGTATTTGATTTAATTGCCAAGTCAACATTTATAATTTTTTTTCATCAAATATTTGTCTTTCCACCGCTTGAATTAAGGAAGATCATGTCAGGATTAGCTAACAATGACACCAGTGGTTTGAGGTCATACATGCACATATAGACACTGACAGTGTGTTTCCAGGGAGGAGCTTTCCTGAAGCTCCTCTGATTATCACAGAGCGTGAGAGACCGACAGCGGGAGATGGGGGGTGATTTGTATCTCAGATCTTTTACTTTATCAGAGATGTGTAGTAGTGTCGTCAAAAGACCCGGTACTTCGGTACCAAGTTAGCCTGGATTCTGTGACTTTAAAGCTCATAGGAGCTTAGTCTGGCCAAGCTACCTTACTACCCGAAGGCTGGCTTAACCAGCGTCTCGTTTCTCATTGGTTCCCACTTTTTTGGGAACAGAAGTGCTCTGAAATGGCAGCTTGGCCAGACTAACTTTGCTCGCGAAATGAATGTAGCGTCAAAGGAAGTATGGGCGGGTACAGGCTAGTACCAAGTCGGTATTAAAAAAAATCACGGAACCAGTATTTTTTAAGTACCGATAGTACCGCGTACCCGGTCAACCTGGTTCTTGATGCGTACATCCTCAAGATTTCATTAAGAAAGTCATTAATAGACACGCGGTTTTGTTTACTACAAGCGCGTGACGCTCGTGGTGATTTCAGCATCTGCCGTCTTAAGGAGGACATAAATTCATAAACAACATCTCCAGAACTTCAAGTGCATTTTACTGTTTCACCGGAGTATACCAGCATATCATATACACACAAACATGGAAAGGTATTCACAGCAAACTAATGTTTAAAAAAAAAAAAAACAAGTTTATTTAAGAAATAATCAGACAATATTTATCTTTAAGTTTAATAGTAAATCCTCTTAAATTACCAAAAAATTTAATGTGCTTAAAGTTCATTAATTAAAAGACAAATTTGGGTGAAACTTGTTTTCTGTTTTTCATACTTTTATTATTATTATGGCATTGATGTACATTTTATTTTAATAATTTATTTTAAATAAATTGCGGGTTGTTTTATGCCTTTGTACCTAAATTGGTATAGAGAACTGTGAATTTTCATTGATATCGGTACCGAATGGAGAAGTTTTGGTACCGTGACAACACTAATGCGTGGTAATGTTCCACACCTTCTGTTTTTTAGGGTACCCATAAAAAGATGTTGGATGTGGCAAACATGTTGGGTTTGTCGAACACGGTCATGCGTTTGATTGAGAAGCGAGCAACGCAGGACAAGTTCATCATGATGGCTGGAATGCTGGCTACTTGCGTTGTCATGTTCCTGGTGGTGAAATACCTTAGCTGAACTCTCCCAGCTTTAGCCGACCCTGCTGCTCGATGGCGTCACTGGATCATTCCGGTTTCATGCCACGTGCATCACATCTAGGAAAAATTCACAGATGTGCTGAAAGAAAATCACAGAACTGCCTCTTTGCAGGATGACTGCCACTCTCAACGTCTCTGGTCTTTCTTGTTCAACTGTATTTTAAAGACATTGCATCCTCTCGTATCTTTTCTCTCAGTTGATTCTGAAATAAGAAGCAAATTTGTGTGACTGAGTTTTATTTTGGAGTTAAGACTGAACTAAAACCTGGTGAAAAGCTGGTGAAAAACTAAAAAAGCTGGTTATTCTAACTGGTATTATGTAAGTATTAGAGCAAACAATAATTAAAGACATTAGGATTTTAAATATGTAATGGTCTGTTATCTGACTCTTGGTTGCCATCTTCTGGACAACAAACCAAATGTTTGGTTACTCAGTGCTTAGTTTGTAATGTATTGTTCATAACGCTTCTAACCTGTAAATACAATAAACTCAAGTAGCAACATACATCCAGCTGCCCTGAAATGTAAAACTCTACACTTGTTTCATGGCAATAAACTGTGAGTGTGTACGCCTGGATCTATGCAGGAGCCACGGCCTCAGGAAACAGGAAATGAGACCTCTTATTGGACATCTGCTGCATGGATCTTGACGCTGTTTGCGCACATTCACACATGCTCAGGACCCCAGCAGCATAATCCTCAACAATATCTTTCTGCAACAGTCGTACGTTTCTGCCTTTGCTACTGTTATTGAAATTCACGTGTTGACCAAGAGGATTAAATACTATTAGTGAAAAATGATGTGCAAGTTAATATAAAGAGCTACCTGCTGTCAGTGTCACAGCAAGTAATGTAACAGATTTATGCAGCCATTAATACTTGTATTATGTCTTAAAATCTCACCTCTGTAAGCAGAGAAATGGAAAGCTCTTGATATTTAACAGAATATTGCTTCTTTCAAATGATTCCTGGTGAAAACCTTTCAATAATAAAGTATCCTCGAGCTAATACATTTCATTTCCCTCCAACAGTGCCTTCTAGTGTTTACAACCTGGACTGCTGGAAAATTTGGGTGAACTACTTGCGGGTGAAACATTAGCCTACCTTGCCAAACGCCTTAGTAAATATTACCCTTACACAAATACGTTTACAGTAAAGGTAACTTTTACAAGTATATTTTACAAGTATACTTTAAAAGAATCGATTTGTGTTGAACAGCCTTGTTCCTCAGTGAAGTCAGGATCAGGATAAGCATAGGCTGCTTTTAGTGTCGTTTGACTATTTTTGTATGTTACTTTTCAGGTTCTTACTACGTCTACCAGAGCTTATTTTTTGTCCAATGAAATCAAATTCAGGCATAGATGTCTTACAGACGGTATATCTTTTTCTGATTGCTTGCAGCTGTTCCTGTGGTTCACCACTTCCTAAGCAGCGAGGACAGGTCATGGTGGTTTGCAAAATAAATAGTCTGTCATTAAAGAGTGGTATGTTATTTATTCTGTATTTCTATATCTACCTGGTTTTATTGCAAATATTTTGCGTTGCTGATGTTCAAATTAAGGCTTTTTTGGAATGTAATGCAAGTTAACCTGAAATCTTTTGCCTGTATTATACAACCGTAAAAGGTGGTTTTCTACTGAACCATTTTCATATTACATAATAAAATATAAATATATATATACACACTAATCAACATTTGAAGTGGATCGAAAGCTTTAAAACCAAAATGCATTCTTGTCTTAGGACAATTTTGATTAACTTTTTTGATCCACTTTAAATGTTGACTACTGATATATATATATATAAACATTCACACACAAAAATGAATCACACTTGTGCATCAGAATTACAAGTCAAAGTTTTTATTTGCTGATGCATCAAGGAGGATTTAAAAAAAGCTAATATCATTGCTGCCATTTACAGTACAATTCATGTCAACAAAAGTTGCCACATTCTGCCATCCCTCCACTTTCCAAAGACACTCCTGGCCTTGGTAGTACCAGCCCTCATCATGTTTACAAATGCTTTTCCACCCATTTTTCATTTTATTATTTTTATTAGCATTTTTTAAACGTGTTACAAACCTTTATTTTACATAGTTTCACTACGTTAGCTTTATTTACATTTAGCTAATTGTACAGAAAGATAACATTTTCCAAAAAAGAAAAATAATTTAAAATCAAATAGAAAAAAAAAAATATTGCAGAATACTACAATCATACAGTTGTTACAAGATGCAAAAACAGCATCTCAAAATGTACATTTTTTCAGTGCAAGATTTCACAATTTTAATAACAAGGAATGGGAACCTTCAAATCCCAGTGTAACCTGTTATGCCGTTTCAACAGCCTGTGACGTTAAAAAACACTTGACATCAACATGTATGAAGTCGGTTTCATTCACTATTTTTGGAAAATTTATATTGATTTACAACCAACCAGCAAAAATAGCTTAACACAGTTGAGTGCCGAGTATGGCTTTTATTTAAATCATCTTGTTCATGTTTTGTGACACCCTTTGATCAGAGTATGGTACAACTGTTTCTGATAATTGGTATTAACTGAAAATGATTAAATATTACAACATTTCAGCAAACCAATCATCAATTTATCACACCCTGCTGTTGTATAGCAGGCTGAAGTGTATCTTTGCATATTCATACAACGAGTTAATAAATTCTGCAACTTTCATGAATGCTTAGTACACAGAAAAACAAGTCTCCAAAAATGACCCTCGAGACCACCAAATATCAACTGTAGCAAACCACGCTAAAAGCCTACAACAAAGATCTTGATTATGGCTTCAGCCAGTGAGCTTCTGGAATATATATAACACAGAGAAATGAACAAAAATTGATGACATACCATAGAAAACAAAACAATATGCCAGTGGTTTCCTAGTTATAAGGTCCACATCTTGGACTATAAACCAATTCTTGCAACTCGTACTCCTTGTGTGAATATATATATATATATATATATGCTGTTAGATAAATGAACCTGCCAATCTAGCTTCTGGTTCACGCCATTACAATCTCAAACACCAACCAAGAAGATCATTCTGTCCTCAATTTAAATGTACTCCTAAACAGCCCTGTTGAGGTCACCCTAAGGTAGCAGAGCACGTAGAGGACAGTGTGCCGCCAGATCGTGTCAATCGGTAGCTAAAACCTTTTAGCTGTTCACACTGCTGGGCCAGGCCCTCTCTTTGAGAGAATTTTCAGGAGCCATGGTTTGGAGGGTGCTGAAGGTCCTGCCCTGAGAAGATAGGGTGAAGTAGTGGATGTAGTTGTAGGGCAGCTGCTGCTGCAGCAGTGGCTGGCCGAGGGGCGAAGAGAGTTGGGTAAAGGGCAGCGTGTGGGACATGGTGTAGAGCGAGAGGGGTGTGATGGAGTGCTGAGGCTGGTATAATATGTATAGGCTGACCTGAAAGGAAGGCAGTGTGGTGGGCTGGAATCAAGCCGGTGTGTCCTAAAGAGTGACCCAGTGAATGACCCAAAGAATGGCCCAATGGTGACAAGGAGATAGGGGTTAGATGATGTTGAGGTATGTGGTGCACCTGGGCCAGCTGGGCATGGGCAGGGTGGGGATGATGTGTGGTATGGGGATGGATGCCCATAGCAGCAGCGTGGTGCTGAAGGATGGCATGCTGGACTGTGGTAATAGAGGTAGCAGAAGCTGCAGAAACTGAGGGTTGCTGAATGTGGATAGGCTGCAGTGCAGCTGGTGGGGGCGGTGGCGCGGGGGCAAGATTGGCCGCTGCTGCCAAGTTAGCTGCTGCCGCAGCAGCTGCAGCTGAGGGGAAGGTCTTCACCTGCTTGGCTAGCAGTTGCTGCTGAATGTGCTGTTGAGCTGCTTGCTGCAACTTGCTGTATTTCTCCATTTCTTCTGGGGTAAAGGTGATTGGTTGACTTTCTAAAGGTGCAAGACCATCCTCTTCAGGTTCCATGCCCATTTCCCCATCCTCCATGTTTGGAGGGTAACCGGGGTAGGCGTGCATAGTAGGCTGCGGACCCATTTCAGGCCCCATTAAATGTCCGTCCAACATGGGATTGTTGGGGTCTTGTCTGGGTTCACCTTGGTATTGAGACATCATCATTGCTGGATCCTGCTCATATTGTGGTTGAGACTCATGAAGGACTGGAGGGTCTGAGGCTGGATGTCTGGTCTCCTCAGGCACCACTACAGTTGATACAGCCTCCTCCAATTGCTGCTTTTGTTGTTGTTGTTGCTGCTGTTGTTGTTGAACTGGTGGCTGAGGTGGAGGAGGTGGTGGTGGAAACTCACGAATGGGTTCTACCAGGATAACCTCATTACTATCTGAAATTTTCCCTTGCTCCGACTTTCCGCCGTTGGTTGAACGTGTAAAAGGAAGTAACGGTGGCTTTTTTCCTGCTTGGAGCTTGCCAAAAAGGGGCAACATGCTTTTGTTTCCAAGGGCAGGGGGGAGCTTCGGCCCGAAGTATCCTTGTGGAGGGTCCTTGATTTTGAGGCCTGTCTTGGTGCCAGTACCAGATTCCTCCCCTCCTTTTTTAGATTGGATTTTTTCCAGAAGTTGTCGTGCTGTGAATGAATTTCGATGCTCCGCTGCCCCTCCTCCCTCCTTAGACGAAGCTCCACCACCTCTTGTTCCTTGCGCTGAGGAAGAGTTGCTGTTTCGGGTTTGTGTGCGGGAAGAGGACCTTGGAGACTGGGATCGGTAGATTCGCGACCGGTTGAAATCCCTTCGCCGAGTCGAGCTGTCAGATCGCCGGCTGTGACCGTGCCGATGTGGAGAGCCCTTGGTGGAGCTAGATGAACGACTGGCGGAGCTACGACTACGACTGTAGCTGCTGCGTCTGTAGGAATGAGCACTGCTACTCCTACTACTACGACTAGAGCTGCGACTACTGCTCCGTTGGTGTCTCCGCCGATGATGCTTCCTGCGGCTGTGTGAGCGTGAACGTGAACGAGAGTCCTCCTCCGAAGATGACGGGGAGTAACGTCGCCTGTGGGATCGCCCGCTATCACGCCTTTCATAGTCTGAGTCAGAGGAAGGTCTTCTTGATCTGCGGCGACGTCCTTCATCACTGTAGTCACTGTAACTGTCTGAATAGCTATGGCTACGGCGACTGTAAGCACTGCTCCCTGCCGAGGAACGCTCAGAGCTACTCGAGTAGGATCGACTGCGTGACTTTTGACCTCTGTGGCGCCTATGGTTGTGGTCTCCTCGACGAGACGACCTACTACGTGACCGTCCTGATCGCCCAGAATCATCACTGCGGTGTCTCCGCTGCTCACGTGGTGGCGTGGAGCGACGCCGAGCGGGTCGAGAACGTTGAGAGGATGATCCACCATCCTCCTCGCTGTCACTACTTGGAGGTCGACCTCCACTTATGCTCTTTTGGGCAGAGGCAGAGCAGGAGGCGGCAGATGTGTTAGTGTCAAGTTTAAGACGTTTAGTACCATTGTGTTCCTCTGTAGAGCTAGGCTTTCCTGCACTGCTTTCCTCGACTCCAGACCACTGCGACATTTTGTGGGAACGTTTTCTCTTTCCTCCTTCCTGGGATGTGCTTACTCCCGATGACTGAGCAGTGGCTACTCCATCTTTGTCATCCTTGTCTTTCTCTTTTTCCTTGCTATCACCTCCCTCTCCTCCAATTTCATCAGTGCTACGTGGTTTATTTTTACTTTTCTTTCTTTTGTGTTTCTTCTTCTTTTTAGTTTTCTCTCCTGGAGTCTCATTTTCTAACTCCCCCTCCACTTCTGCTTTTTCTTTTCGTTTGGAACGCTTGCTTGACTTCTTGTGTTTCTTCTTCTTCTTTTTCTTTGACCCTGCAGACACATCTTCATTACTTTGTAATTTCTGCTCGTTGTTCTCGCTCTCAGCACCCGCCTCTTTCAAGGACGATTGTTCTTTTTGAACTGTACTGGATCCTGCAATCACTGTTGTAGTGCAAGCCTCTCCACTAGTGGCAGGAGTGCCGTCTGTGTTTACAGGCTTAGACCCCTCTCGTCCTTCAGCACTAACTGGCTTGGCAGCTTTGCTGTTTTTACTTGCCCAGTTTCCTTTGTTTCGTGACAGTTTGAAGTCAAAGTAAAGAGGATTACAACTGTAGGAGAGGGATGGCTGAGCCTTAGTAAACTCCAACAATTCAGAAGGCCACTGCAAGGTGGTGCTTTCATCCTTACTTAGCACAGGAAAGAAAGGCCCAGTTGGCATGCGGGGACCGGTGTCTGTAGGCTCGGATAGTACTTGCTTGGTTTCAACTCGTTGGGACGAGCTATCCACTTCTGCTGTATCACTTTGCCCTGCAGGTGTACTAACTGCTTCTTCCTCTGTCTTCACTGTATCTGATGTGGGATTTGTGTTTTGTGTCTGTGGTGGTTCATTCTCAGTGTCTTTTTCAGATGTGCAGCTACTGATTTTGACATGTTTTTCCTCTCCGTCGTTACCTGCTGCTGCCTTCTCATCTTTCGCTCCATCTTCCTCCTCCTCCTTGCTATCACACTGGTCTGAAGCCTTCATGAAAAGCAGAAACTGAAAATGCGGCTTGACCCGACAATGTGCAGGTGGTACATAATGGTAATATTGTGGTTCCTGTCCAGAGTAACCTTCCTCCTTTTTCATCATCATCTTCAGTTTGTTCAAAGTCGAGGCCAGGGAACCTCCATCATCTGGTGGCGACTGCTCTTCCTCAACCCCACCACTTCCACCCCCTTCTCCTCCTCCTCCTCCTCCTCCTCCTCCTCCTGCTGCTACTGTGTGAGGGATATCTGTGGTGGATACCACACCTACGTCCTCTCCTCCCTCTTCCTGACCTTCTTCTCCTTCCACCATCTCCTCACCATGGTCTGAAAACACAGCAGCAGCCGTCTCAAGTTTGACTGGTGCTTTCTTAGCAAAAGAGAAGGAGACACTCACTTTGGGAGCCTGTGAGCCTCCAGAAGGAGAAGAGCTAGCTTTGTTAAAACCAAAGCTGATGGTAGGGCCTGTTCTAGGGGAGCCTTGACCACTAACACTACAGATTCCCTTATCTTCAATAGCCTCTGTGTTGGTGTCCACTGTCATAGGCACTCCATCCATGGAGTCTTCCCCCTTTTCTCCATCTACTGCCACTGTGGTAGTTTTAAACATAGGGCCACTACCAGGGACACTGCAAAATAAAACAAAGAATGAGAACTTGTGCTACAACTGGCAACCCTCCCTTTAAAACTATTAGAAGTTCTGCTCAATTTAACTTACTGGTCTTGCTGTTTCCTCTGTTCAGCCAGTTCATGAATCCGCCGCAACATCTTCTCCTGTTTCTTGCCATCCTTCCTGGAACGAGAAGACACATTGCGGGCAAACTCTCTCTGCTTCAGCTCCTTCAGTCTCTGTAGGATTAAACCGAGAGGAATAAGAATGTGTTATAAGATGTAGCTTCGTAAGACAAATTGATCTTTGAATGTGAAGAAAATTACTCCGTGTTTAAATTTACTGAAAGTACAAACTGTTAAACACAGTTATGTTGATGCAGATCTCTCATACCTGCTTGTGTGCATGATCGTAGGAGTTGATGTGATTGTCAAACTCCTGATGTTTCTGGTACTGCTTATCACACAGTTCACAGTAGAAATTGGCCCTCAGGTCCTCTAAAGCTTTTGCTATGGCTTTTTCCTTCTCTGCAAAATCCTGCAAAACACAGATCAACTTATCATGAAATATTATTCAACTGAGATTGAATCTGCTTGGAAAACTCACTTGCATAGGCAATTTTTGTCATTAGTGGCAAAGGAAAATAAATATGCTGAGTTGTATATGTCATATGTAGCATAGTTTGCCATTAAGTCTGTGTTAGGGAGAATGCAGCATACATATTAACATTTATGTCCTCAAACACCACACAGCTTTTGAGAGAGACAAACTTTGCTTAGATTACCCACAGTTATCCTCAATCACGTTTTTGCATGTTTGTTTGTATGTGGTTGTGCTGCAGTGGAACAAGAGAAGCTTTGTATCAGTCCAAGAGTAGTGACTGTGACAAATCAATCTCAAACATTCACAGAATTTTAACTAGAAATGAAACCAAGGCTACTCTATGACAAAAGAGGTAACTGGGGAGGACTGGAAAGAAACCCAAACCAGGTTTGACCAAAATGTTTTTAAAGGGGACATCATTGGATGCCCATTTACCAGTTTACAAGTTGATGATTCTTTAGGGTACTTATAAAATGCCTGCAACATACTGTTAAAATTCCTCAATGGTCATGTAAAACAACACCCTTTTCACTTTATCAAAAACAGTTCTTTTCATAGCAATCCTCTCCTGTTTGTGTCTTTTTACCATCAAAAACAAAACTAAGGCATCCTCAGTGGCTCTAATGTCAGGAAAAAAGAAGAATTTGGCCTCCCCTTTAAGAATGACAGAAAAAGGTAATGAACAATTTTGCTGTCACAGAATCTCACCTTGTATTTTTGACGCTGTTCCTCTGTGTCTTCTTTTTCCACTTCCAGTGCCCGGCGTTTCTCTGTGGCATCTTCTGCATAGTCCAGCTGAGGGCACCCACATACACACAAAGGTTAGGAGGCATACATTAATATTATTATTTAGTAAAAAAAGAACAAATAACAACTTTCACCTCCATTTCCATGCGGCCCATTCCCATGACGTCATATTTGAGGACGATGGGCACAGGGTCAGTTCGTCCTATGATGTTGGGGGAAAGGCAGAGAAAGAAGGGACAGAGGTTAGACTTTTGCTCAGACACAACAGAAAACTTGGGGCGGGACAGCCTGCTTAGAGCACAGGGTGCTGGGTTAGAGAGACTGCCTTCAAGTGCAAGAGACCAGAAAGCTACAGTGAACCAAACTCTAGCCATTCTCACAGCTTCATGTGCAGCTCTCCTCTAAAAGGCCATTCCAGGTGCTGCGATGTGATTGTAACTAGGCCTAGTTTATTCGTTTACCATTTGAGTTTGCTGCCAATTTGTTTTGTAATGAACTGCATACCCTGATGGAAACTTCTGTTGAAAGAAGCATGGGACAGAAAACAAGGAGGGGAAGGTTGGGCTCAAGTTTTCATAGAATTTGCCGCAGCATCCCTACAGTGGCCTGCTTAAGGAGGTCTTTTTCGATCCTTTCTTTCTTGCTCACTTTCTTTCCCGTTATCTCCCTCCCTCTCTTTTAAACCATTTCTTACATTGTGTTCTGTCCAACTCATGTTCTTAACTCAGATGACAGGGAGGCATTTGGGTTGCTGGAGGGAGTACTTAGAGGGGGAAGATATCAGCATTCACTGCATCTTTTCACAGCACTGCGACGACGCTGCCTGCCTGATCTACAATGTGCCTTCCATATTACTCTCGTCTTTACATCCATTTAGGTTTTACTAGGTTTGAACCTTCTCTGGCTGCTCATCGTCTGATTTTCCTACCTGACTGCAGGCCACACCTGGATGCAAATGAAGGTTTGTGACCCATATGATATGCTGAAATAGTGCTTTGTTTTACTGATAGTCATAGCCTGTCATGTTTTCTATACACAAGCTGTGAAAAGACCTAGATCAGAGGAAAAGTAACATCAGAAAAATGAACACAAATCAGAATGAAACAAAAGAGAGAGAAAAAAAAAAAAAAGGACAATCAAAACTACATTGAAGATTGACACATAATTGCTTAATCCACTCATAACCAGCCAAACGAAGCAGAGAGAGAGAAAGAAAGAGAGACACAGGGAGTGAGAGAAAGACAGAGAACAGAGACAATAAGGACACAAGCACTGAGCTACAGCAGCAGAGTGACGTCAAAGGCCAGAGGTTGCCATGGTGACAGTGCAGGGTTGGGGAAAGGATGTACTTACCTGGGAGAGTGTGGGGATGGGGTGGGGGTGGCAAACATACAGACACAGAGACAGGAAAGGGTGGGGGTCTCAAATAAAGGAGAAAAGGCACAAGAACAGAAGTCATACTAATTTGCGGCTGCACAGGCTAGCACCATGGTCACAGTCAATCAGACTCCAATCAATCGTTTGAATTTCAGTTTTTTTCTGTCAGTCTTCCTCTTTTTTTGACAATTTTTTTGGGGGGGGGAGTTCAAGTTAAAAGCAGGACCAGTTCATACCCTTGGGCTGATCTAATGACAAAAGGCAAGAAAAATGTTTGAATAATATTAGAAGTAACTTACCACAATAAAGGGCTACGAACTTCACATACACACTAACAAAAAAGTTGATATTAGTTATTTTATTTCAGATTCGATAGATATTCAAGGATCTTAGTTTTTAATAATATTGTAAAATGTATTTATAATACATGCATTACCTTATTGTTGTTAGTTTTTATTTTTGTTTTACTTTATTATGAAAGCACAGTGCGTAGGAGATGCAAAGTGAAGTTATGGCAAGATACGTCCACGTGCAGCCCACAAGGTTATTGGCACTGTCTGTACATTATAATTGTGTGATGCCTAAATGCACTGCTTTGTTTTTTGATCAAAAATAAAATAAAAGTAATGCAAAATAAAAATAATTATTGGTCTATCAATATAGGCCATAATTTTACTATCAGTTAATTCCTATAGCATTTAATTGCTTTATCAATATAATGCTAAAAACTTTTATCTTTAACTTAACAAAACAGAAATTCTGAGAAACTTTGAAAACCTAGTGAAACATATGCAAACGTATCACTTTCTTTATAATCACCCTACTGAACTACCAAAAGAAGAATTCTATATCTTTCACAGTTCTCTAAATTAAAAGGATTAAAATCATCAGTAGAGCATTTTAAGAAAACAGTGTTTCGAGTCATGATGGATAAAGCATTCATTTCTAGCCCTGGAGCAAAAGAAAAAAAAAATACATTACAATTTTGAAGCTTAAGATGGTCTAATTTGTGGCAGAGAAAGACTTCGAGTTTCAGCCCAGTGGTATAATTGTTCCTGTAATGAAGTGATAAAGGAGCGTGTACGGAAACGATAAGGGCCTGACGGGATTCCAGCCCTCACCAGAGCTTGCAGGAAAGTGCGCTGAGGGATTCCTCCTACCACCAGGGTGCACAAGAGTGTTTCATAACAAAACAGAAACTGTATATAACAAATGAGCCTCGTATGAATTAGATAACTAAACAATATTGAGGCATCTGGTTATTGTGTCTTGTAACATTATATCATATCTAATTGGAAAAATTCGATATCTAGCATTAGCTGATCATCTGAGTGGGTTGTTTAAGAATTTTCACTAAAAATGTAGGTGGGAATCCCAAAATCAGGCCCCCAAGTCAGCGATCTCAATCCTTTCCCTTCCCAACAATCTTTGGGATCAATGAGAGGTCAAGACTAGCATTATGCATTCCAGTGATAAAAAAAAACAACCAAACAAACAAAAAAAAAAAAACATAACGAGACTGGACGAAAAGGGTGCAATGCAACAAAAAAGGGGAAGTGGGTCTAAATATCCCCCAAAAAACTGAAAACAAACAGAATGAGAGTGTTCTAGAAGAGTGCATATTGAACACTAAGAGACGGGCAGCAGAATGAAGACTAATACAAAGAGAGGTAGAGACAGTTTAAGCCTATTAAACACTGGTGCTCTGATGATGACAGTCATATCAAAACAAGAAATGGGGGAAGTAAAATCAAACAAAACAAAAATGAAAGCTTAAATAAAAAAAATAATAACCAATTCAATCGGGGTAAAAATAACATTTACCACTAAGTTTACCATCAGCACAACATGGCCAGGATCATAATGCTGCAAAAAAGAAACACCAATTGGTTAAGCAGGAAGATTGAGGCACAAAGAGAGCGTTCAGGGGTAAGTGGTAAAGGGTTAGGGGTCGGGTTTGGGGGCGGGGGCTTTGGTGTACCCCCTACCAATGGGCCTGGGTGATTACAGGGATACCCTCTCACCATCCCTGACACTCCTTCTCTCCTCCTCTTGAGTGCTCAGTTCTGGTACTATAATTTCAGGCTTTCGGGTTTCTAATTTCGTACTTCCCTCTAAAACACAGGTTTTCAGAGGAGAACCTGAAATAAAAACAGTCCTAAAGCTGTCTGCTCTCTCGTTTCCCCTCTCTTGGCTGATTGTCCTTCAACAGAAATCTATCAACCATCACTCAGTCCAAAAAAGGAGCACACTCCCCCTTTCTCCAATGCCCCATGCGGGTCCCAAGTCTCCGCGTGAATGTGTTTGAGAGAGGCCCTCGTATGCATACTTCCTCACGCAGCTGCACGAGCTATGAGAAGCATACGCTGTGAGTGAGCTTTTAGCAGCGCATCGTTCTTATAGGCCAGCAGGCACCTTTAGAGGACTAGATCGCTTTCACAGCCGTTTTCATCTCGCCGTTTATCGAGGAATCAATTGCAATCCGTTTTGTGGTATCCTGCGTTGCTTAAAACTCAGCTTCACAAGACTGGGTCTCTACAGCCAGCATGCTCTGCAGGAGAGGGGGAAGGAGATGGGTCAGGTCAGGTGAGGCTTTCACGAGTAAGTACATTTATAAGAGGAGAAGTGGGATGCAGGTGGGATGGTGTGAAGACTTCTCCCTGCAAGCTAAAACACCTGAGCCCCTACCCCTCGTTTTGGTGACACATACACACACACACACACTCTGCACATACAATTTCCACTCCCACATGTACCACAAGTGTACATTCACTTCACAAAAGTGGAACACAGGCAGATAGACCGATCGAAGGCGGAAGGAGGGGGAGAATGGGCAGGAGATTGAGGCTCATTCTGGCAAGCCATTCAGGGGAAAGAGGCAGAATCATATTCACAGCCAATCAGAGGGCCCCATCTCATGTTCTCAGCCAATCAAACACCCCCATCGCAGCCAAACATACATTACACTAATATTTAGAAGGGTCTATTCTAACATGGGTGAATTCTGAACCCAATCAAGAGTAAACAAACAAAAAAAAAGAAATAAAACAGTGGACAATTAATTAATTTCTACAAAATGTTTACTGATTCCATTTTGGTATGAGTTTCAAATCGTAGCGCTGGTATTTTGAGCAGACAGCATTTAGTGATTGTAAGCGTAGAGAGAAGAACTAAGAGAAGCCGTTAGGCTACACTGTAACAGGGGGAGAGTTATTACGTATTATTTCAAGAAAAAAAAACATCCACACACACACTTACTCAAACATACACACAAACATACAGTGGGGGAGGTCCTACAAACCTTACCTAAAAAACAAGAGTAAAAAAAAAAAGAAAAAAAAAGAAAGAAGAGTAAAAAAACAGAGTCAATACAATGGAAACTCAAAGCATTGGGGAGACATTTCAGTAAATGCACACTCAGTACCAAGGCTCTGTCCAAAAGATAGAGAAGGAGGAAAAGGATAAGGTTCAAACACCATGGCATGAGCACCAGAATGGGTGAACAGTTTGTTTGTTTGTGCATGTACGCAGCAGAGTGAGTGTGTTTTCAGATAGTTCCCAACCTGAACACTTGACTGGATCAAACACATAAACCGTTCACTTTCTTCTGACTCATTTTCTCCATTTTCCTCAGAAGTGATTTGCGTGTAATTTGGTGTGCTCGCTTTGCACAAGCTCTCACTCTGGCCCTGCGAGATGGAACTAATCTACTTCCTCAAGTTCCCTGGAAGCTCTTGGAGATTTATCTGATCTGGAAAATCTCTTCCACTGCAAATAAACTTCAGCCACTCCCTGTCTGCTCTATGTATTAAACACAAACAGTACGATGACAGGATGACGGCAACCAAGAAAGGGCAAAACTCTGATCTTTTGAATGTCTTTGCCAAGCTACAAAACAGATGGGCGGTGCCAGTGAACACTGGAAACATTCCTAATCTGTCACACATTTGACTTGGCCGGGATGACAACCTCTGGCTACGTCTACTTCCTCTGGGTTCTCAGCACTGTGAGCTCTAAGAAAGCAGCCAATGGAGTGTGAGCCGCTACAGCAAAGGCCAAAAGGAGAGCCGGCCTCTGTTGTCACTGTTTAGGGTAATGCTGTGTCTGTGTGAAGTAGTGCTGGCAAACTAAAACTTTTTTTAATGTCACTTTTGATTGATTTAATGCATCTTTCCTGAATAATTATCCTGCTAATGCTATTTTTCTTACTTGCTATGGGATATTAAGGGAAGCGCTCACTGGGAACAATAAAAACAGACAGGATGCTTTTCCCATTTATGCACACCGAGTACTGAATTAAGATCTTGGGCTTTTACACAACGCTGACTTCAGCACTTAAACAGCAGAGCTATGTTAACAGCTGCAGGGCAGTGTCTAGAGAGTGTGCATGTGTGCAATAAAAGCAGTCTCAAGGGAGAGACTCACAAACTCGCCTGATGGGCCAAATGACCTTGCAAAAGTTAGCTGACACAAACCTTCACCGTTTACTTTAAACAGAGGTCCTAAGAGAGAGACAGTCAATTTTCTACCATTGATTTCTGTCAGAGCAAGTTTTCTCCAAACCTTCTGCTAAAACGATTTGTAAAGGTCAATTCAAAAAGGCAGCTGGGTTTGTCTTCTTTCAACTTGTGTTGAGAACAGACAATACTGATTTGCATGTGGGCCGTTAAATTTACTGAAACATGAGGGTGTTTTCATGTTTCTGTGCAAACAAACAAAACCTCCCACACGCTCCGAAGCTGTAGTGAGAAATAAAGGGAAAGAACAAAAGAAAGATCAAGACCTTGAACATCACAAATCTCTCCTTCTGTTGAAATGTGCTCAGATAACTAAACATCCTTTCAGGCTATAATACACACTACATTTTATTCTGCACTTACTCTTAAATTGATGCACTCAGAGGATGACGCATGTTAGCATTCCTCATTGTGTGCTTTAATTCCCGCAGGTTTCGCAGTGTGACTGCAGCACACATGCATCCTGGGAAGATAAGATATGTGTGTGTGTGTATGTGTCTCAGTAACCGTTGATCAATTTCTACATAGACCTCGGTTTGCCAATGACTGCATCAGCATGAGGTAATGACTGAAAACAGAGTGGTCTTTAAAGCTAACTTTACTGTACGTCTAGAGGGAAATTTAAGCATCTACTCTGTCCTTGTCCAAAAAAAGACACTCCCTTCCAAGTATGACGTGACTTCTGCTCACAAGTGCCACAAGTTTCCCTTAAGATAAGTCAACATTAAATCTTACACTCTGTACATCTCAACTCGACTGCGCAACGAGAGACAAGGGATCTTCTTCAGGGAAGAGTGGCTTCCATAATATATTCATGTGTATCTCGTCAGTAAAGCTGGTTGTTTGTTTAGCGGCACTTATAGATCGGCAGTAAATAAACAGAGCCATAGATCACCGCCAGCTATGCAATATCGTGTTCAGTTTTGCGGGTGATTCATTTGCGATGCTGAACCTGATATCACGCAGCTTGTCAGTGATCTGCAGCTCAGTGTATTAACTGTCACTCCATTTGAAAATAGCTGATGGAGATTTATCGCTAATCAAAACCTTTACTGACTAGATGTGCATGAATATATCATGCAATATATTGCCCAGCCCTAATGGCTCATATGAATGTTATTCTACTTTCTCACACACGCCGACCAAACAACCACTGACAAGACTGCATTAATACAGCATCTCTGACATTCTGCAGGCCACAAGCCAAGTGCAGGGGAGAAAGTGAAGGGGGACTGGGAGAGGAGAGAGGGAAGGAGAATGAAACGAAAGAGCTGATCTTCCTCCGAAGATTACAAAGACAATGATTGCTTTTATCTGGTGTGAGAGGATCTCATGACGGTTTGTATTTTGGTTTCTCCTTTGATCCTGCATACAAAGATATAAAAAAATAAGGGCATGTCTGTCCATATCAGGGATGTTCATGAGTAACTGAGAAGTCAAGTAGTAGAAACACTCTCTGGACAACTGATTTAACTTTTCCTACTGAATCAATTCTGTAATAAAATTCAACTCCCCTACGCCGTTCAATAATAGTCAGTAGTTCAACTGACTAGATCCTAGTTATCTTTTAAATTGCCCTTGCAAACATAAAAACTTTTGGATCTTTAGCACTCTAGATGTTTCATAGTTGGATTTGTTCAATATTGTGGCTGAAACATAGATTAATATTATTCATATTAACAAAAACGCTATATTTCCCATGGTTGTTTAATTTTTACCGTAAAGAGTCAAGTTGTGGCTTTATTTCCTTCAATGACCTGGAGGTTTACCGTTTCATTTTTCTTTGCATCAAATAAAAATGTCAAGTTTGAAACCAAACCATTTCAGCTGCTGGGTTACATTACTCAACTACAAAATAACTCAAATGCCCATCTCATGTCCATATTATCTACTCTCGACCACTAGCATGATGCCATCTCATGCCATTCTATCTTCCTCTATCCATCTCACCCTGTCTTCCCCCCATTCACTGTATATAGCAACACTACAGTCCAAACAAACTCATTCCTCACAGACATCCATGTCAGTACAAATGAGAAATACAAATGATGTGCTGGAACAGATTAGAGAGAGAGAGAAAGAGAGATCAGAAAAGAAAGAAAGAAAACATTTTTACAAGGGATCAAACCATACGGCATCGATGCTGTTGGGTGGAAATCAAGAGAGAGAAAGAGTGGGAGAGACTGAGTTAGATAGAGATGGTCGTTTGCTTACCCTGCATGGTTTTGCCCAGGCCTTGACCCAACTTCCAGCCATGTTTCTGAAGGAGCCGGTGCCCAATGTTATCCTGATGTGAGGAAGAGAGGAAAGAAAGACCACAATATTCCAATAATAAGAAGCGCTTTCCTCACACACTCACACACACACACTCAGTCACTCACAAGTACATGTGGTAGCCAGACAACTGTCAAAACATCTTCACTCACTGTCATCAACATTAGCAACATCTGCTACACCTTTAAACTCCTTGTCAGATGGGGAGCGGAAGGGAGGGGGAGAGAGGGAGGAAGAACAGAGGGAGATAGATAGAAAGAACAAGAGGAGGAAATGTCATTGGGCTCTGTAATAAGGCACATCTGTTTCTGTGCAGAATTAATTGAACCCATCCTAAAGTCTATAGTCTAACATCTGATCTATAGCATAAAAAGGGGCCTTTAGTGGAGGTAACAGCTCAAAGAAAAGGGATGTAAACGCTACCAACCTCTGAGTCTACTAATTCACTTTCAGTCTCAAAGGAAGGAGGGAGGGACGTTTGGTTATATACGTATTATGACACAAATACATATATAAACCGTCTCAGGGAGGGAGATTAATATACAAACAACTATAGGAGGAAGGAACGGCACAGACAAAGAGCTTGCATACACATAAAAACCAAAAACCTTCACAAGCTTTTTGCGAGTTCATTATGATAACAGAGGCAACACCAAAAAAAATAAAAATAAATAAACATACAGTATGTAGCTGTAACAAGAGCGAAAGGAGGAGATTGAGGAACGAGACATAGAAGTAGATCGATAGATTTATGGAGACAAAAAGAAAAGTGCAGAGAGAGGGAGGCCTCAGGTTACCATTGAGAGACCCGATCTGCATGTGTGTGAGTGCACGTTCCTGTTTTACATGACTGACTGCGTAAACAAAAAAAAAAGATATAGAAAAAAAAAAAGGATATAGAAAGAAAAATATGAAATGCAAGAGTAGAAAAAAAGTCATGACAAATAAATAGCTTTCATCTGATCCAAGCGTAAAGAAAAATACCTATATGGGTAATATATATATATATATATATATATATATATATATATATAAAAAAATTGTGCACTGAGAGAAAAAATACTTATATACACACACACACACACACCACAAATAAAGGCCATCATGAACAAAAAAAGAAATAGGTGAAAACAAAAAAAACCATTAACCAGCATGCAGCTTTTTGTTAAACCACTTTTAACAAAAAGAAACGGCGGTATTAATCATGTCTGTATAGTAGTAAGCATATACAGGGAGGGAAAGGGCAGCAGAGAGCTCAGGATGTTGTTAGAGATGAGGACGAGCATACAGCGGTGATGCACAAAGTCATCTAAACAGATGTCACAACCTACAGAGGGTGAGCATAAGATGGAGCAGCCATGAGTGTTGTGTGAGAGGCGAGGAGTGGAGCAAGAACTAGGTTAGAGCATTATGGGTAGGGAGGGAGTGATCACCCCCACAAGACACACCCACTTTCCACTAGCGCTGCTGATTGATTGCCACGCCCTTCAACAGTTTGGCCAATTTGGATGTTGATTTGATAAAAATACAGTCTGTTTTTGGAGAACCATAAGCCTTTGTTTTAAGCAGTGCTTCAATTAGCTACTCCATTTCTTTTCCCTGCTTTGGTGTTAAAATTGCTCCTGGGATTTGATCATACTTTTTCCATTTATTTAATGGGGTTATTGCAATAGGCCTCCTGAAAAGTCCCTAACTCACTTAAGCGTTGGGTTGAAATTACATTGGATTGAAATGAGAAAGCCTGTGGCAAATTTGAGAAGACCATTTCCACAGTTTATCTTACCTTCCACAAAAGGATATGAAAATTAGCTGTTACATAAACCAATAATCAAGCACACTATTGTTTAGGTCTCTAAACAATATAGGCCAACAATATTGAACTAGAAGTTTAACCAGAACTTTATGCACGTTACATTTTCTTCTGAGCACTGCCTTTTGCATAATTCAACTTTGTGGATGTGTTCGTATACACATTAACATTTTAAAATGTTAAAATGTAATAATTTAAATGTTTTTAAAAAGTCTTCAACCCAAAACCCAAAAACTTTCAACCCAGCCTTATTAAAACTTTATAATAGGGCTGGGTTGAAAGTATTGCTTTTTAGTTTTTAGGTTTGAGGAAACAGTAATACAAGGCTTTTCAAAGATAGTTCAAAGTTGAAAAGAACAGCCTTTATTTGAAATCGAAATTTTCTATAACAAAACAAAAGTGAAGTCTTGCTATAAAACAAACCTTTTGAATAGTAGTGCGCATCTCAAGACAACTAGCTTTATTGTTCTTGTATATACAAAAAGCAGAACCAACTATTACTTCTGCATGGTTCATATCCAAACAAACACAACCAGAACCTTGAATGGTCAATCTCTCCTTTTACATACATAAAAATCATCTATACCGAATCTTAAGGTTATTGCATTTATACGTGCGTTGACAAAACGTGAAAATGTTTTCTCCAGATGGTTAGAGCATGGGGAGCTGCACTAATGCGCATCTTGTGCAAAATCCCCTTTGGGCCTCTGGACATCTAAACACTTCTGTGCATGTTCTTGCGTTCAAATTACAGGGGTGAAAAAAGGAACAAGACCGTGGGATAACGATCATTTCCTTTTCTATATTTATAGTCAGCAGAGGAGGCCACAGAGCTCACATCAAAACCAGCATATGGCCAATTGCAGCAAGGGACCTGCATGTACCTCTAAAAAATCTGACCGTAGAACAGAATTAATCATGAAACACATGAGCTCACTGCGTACAGATGAGACGACAGACCGCAGCATCGAAAGAGCGCAAGTCCCAGGATCTTTGGTTTATCAGCAGTGCAGATGCGCCTGCAGTAAGCCCAGCCCAAAAGGCCTGCAATGCAGTGGCTCTGCAGCATCCTCTGCTAACAACACACAGCATTTCATCATACTGAGGACTGGTGGAGCATCTAAACAGAGTGTGCCTTGAGCTGACCTCACGTTACCTCTTCCTGCTGAGTGGAGCACTTTACATAGCAATGGTGAACTCCTCTCTCCCAAACAGGAAACCATTAGATCAAGAGAAACAGGACTTGATGAAGAGAGCTGTCTTTGTTTACTTTAATCCTTCATATTAGCCAATCAGAATCAGACAAAACGTGGCCCGGGGCCAATCACCGGCCCCGTGAATGGCGTGGCAGGCAGACGTGGGAGGCGGGTGGGTTTTGTGGGGACAAACGGATGAATGCACTAAAATAAAACAGACAGATGAAGAGCAACAACGCCGAAGAATCCAACAGCAGTGCAAGTGGAGTGAAAACATGTCCATACGAACCTGGCTTTTAAACCCTGGGCTGTCAAAAGAACAGTCAAACGTCACACAAACTGAAGAAACGGGCCAATCTCTACAGCTTTCTACTGGTCACACTGTCTCTTTGATCCACTACATTACCACAGAGAATTCACACATCTACACATCCACTAACTGGTAGTTAATTCATTTAAAATGATTTTAAAAACAAAGAATGTTATATTGCCCAAACAGATACACTCCCACAAGAAGAGAGTGATAGAGAGTGATGTTGTCAACATGGTAATAGAAGGGAGTGAGATGGGGAGAGGAGGGTGGGATTAAATTAAAACAGGACAGAGATGTGCAGGGCAGCGAGTGGATTTGCAAAGCGTAGGTATTTGTGACAGCTTCATTAAGACTGACCTGGAACTCCGTCTAGGAGAATGAGATTTGACACAGTAAATTTGACATTTTACATGGTGCATTACCGAAGCATGGAACATTCTTCAAGTAGCGCTGTTACAAAAACTTGTCACCTTGTAAATAAACACACCTATTTCTATCAATGCTTCTGTCAGTGAAAAATATGAAATATAAGACAGTAAAAACCTAAAAACTATTATGCTGAATACAAAACCACACTAGGAACTGGGTCGGTGAGCATTGGAAATGTCAAATCGAATAACTGTAGAAGTCAGCCAGTGGTGGCTGATGTGAAACTATTTATAAGGTGACTTGTGTTCCTGCTGACCTTCGTTCTTTACAGCTGGGCGCCATAAGGTCCTTTAAACAGAGAAACAACCAACAAGTGCCAGAGAGATCAGAGCGGGAAAGTGTTACCCAGTTAAGGTGGGGTAATGGGCTAGCCAATGTTTTTTTGGGGGGGGGTGGGGACCTGGACAGCTGGTGTTGCATCTTATGGCAGAGAGGGAGAGAGAAATCTAGCACATTGCTTTCCTTATTGCCACAAGTTAGAAACTGCTCAGAACCAAATGGGGAGACAGCAGAGGGGCTTTTTAATGTCACATTCACTTCTTTCTCTTATGCACGGTGACCACAAATGTACCGTATTTTAGTATGCCGAGTTTAGTTTCTGAATAATATTTTGAGAGCCAAATATCAAAAGAAGAGTCATCTGAAAATAAAACGCTACATCGAGGTTAAAATTTCCTTTTTGTAACATATCACCCTGTTATAAAAACCCAACCAGCATTTGGTTTAAAAGTGATGAAAGCGCCACTTGGTTTGATTTTGTGTTATATAAATCAATCGGATCAATTAAGTGTGGCGAAAGTGTTCAAACACTTTTTGGTGCGACAGAGTTCCTGGTGCATTCAAAGTCCTGAATTTCAGTGTTAATGGGACAAATTGATCAAAAAAAAAAAAAAAAAGTAAATTCTGTCATCATTTACTCACCAAGAGTTTTCTTCTGCTATTAGATAAAAATAAAAATAAATATTTTTAAGAATATTTTTTTCCATAAAGTGTCGGTCAACGGTGACTAGCAAGTGTTTGGTTACCCACATTCTTCAAAATATTATTATTTTTTAATTTATAAAGCAAGTCATGCATTTCATTTGGTCATTTACCAGATGCTTTTTTTAAGCGACTTGAGGGCAATGGAAGAGCAATATACAAGTGCTACTACAAGTCTCAGAAAAGGTTTGGAACAACTTAAGGGTGAGTAAACAATGACCACCTACAATTTTTGCGAACTAGCCTACAGCTTTAAAACTCTTAACTTTCCAATAATAAAAAAGACGACTGTCAACAAAGATGATGGAAAACACACCTCGGCGATCCACCTATTATGACTGATGTCACGTCACCATTTCCAGGTCCGAGCACTTTATCAGATGCCAAAAGCAAACAACATATCACCTTAAATTGTTTGCTTTTGGCATCTGATAAAAGTGATATATATTGACATACTCAATGCACGCTGCAATACTACCAAAATATCATAATCCTTACGTTCATCCCCATTCAGAAATCTCTGGTGGCTAGGCAGACTGATTAATCATTTCTGAAGCAATAAAAATATTTGTGACTGGGATACCGTAAGTCAAAAGACTCTGTGCATTGTAAGATTTAAAAAAAAAAAAACAAACTTAACTTAAATGTGTGCTATAAATAAAAAAAAAAATCCTCTTTAACTCAACTGGAACTGGGAGTGGAGGCTTGGATCCGGAAACATTATTTGTTACATCACAGCTTAACAAGCAGATAGGATCGCATCAACAGGTCAGTGCTGTCTCGACATGGCAAACCTTGACCTTTCCATCAGAACATTCCTGAGGTTAACTTTCAAACAGAAGATCCCCAAGAGCTTCATTAAGAGAATGTGCCTGCTTGTGGTTGCAAAGCTAAACTGTGTGAAGTGAATGTGCTTGAGAATGCAGGTGTCGATTTCTGGCCTGTTTAGTGACAAATTGTACCAGTGGGATATATAATCATAGTCTCTCATCAGTCATTATTTGGGATTTACTTAATTTACTTTCTATTGTTTTATTTTTGTTCACTGTTGGTATACAAGTAGCAAGTACCCAAAGACCCTTTTTCATTCTCATGATAGCCATGATAACAGTTAAATGACTCAAATAAATAATCAAACAAGGGAACCTACACAACACCCAAAAGACTTGTGTATAATAAATGTGTCCAGTAAAGGTGCAGATGTAGCCTATCCCTCCAAACTTGATTAATGGATGGTAATTTTTAATTATTAAAGTGTAGAGTGCAATGTAGAGTCTCACACAGACCAAAAAAAAAACTGATGGGAGCGGCTCCAGTTAACAAAACCAACTGGATTTAAAGCCCTTTAAAGAAGTCACACAGCTATCCCATCACTGTGAGTTACCAGAACGCTAAAAGACAATGCCCTCAGACCAGTTGTCCAGGTGTGGTTCTCCTGAACATTTAAGGAAGTGATTTTGGTTCAAAATACTTCATCTAGTTCAGTAAAAATAACCATATGTAGAAGTATACAGCAGGACTGAATTGTATTTTCTGCTGTTCAATGAAGTCTGAGTTTCAAAGTGAAACCTCTTATATATAAGAGAGAACTCATAGTTACATACCAAGAGCGATAACAATCCAATTTGTGATGTGTCTTTTGACTCGGTCACTGCCCAGTGCACATCTCCTTGGGTTAGGGGACGGGAGAAAGGAAGATGAGTGTTGAAATACATAGTATGATGAAGGGGAGTGTATGTGTGTGTGTGTGTGTGTGTGAGAGAGAGAAACTAACGCTACTGACTTAACATGCAAACAGACAAACAAAAATTGTTGAGAGAGCAAGAAAGAAGAGGGATGAGTAGATAAAAGCATATGGGAAAATAAGAGAAGATCCCGATTACCACAGACCTCTAGCTGCCTACAGATCACACACAATGATTGGCAGAGGAGGGGCAAGGGAAAAACAAGAGCGTGGCAAACACAGCACTCAAACAAGACGCACACACACATATATGCGGCGATGGCTGTCACCGTCCACAGACCAGCTGCTAGGATTTCTGTGATATAAATACACCACTGGTGTTTGGTGGAAAATAGCCCTGACACTCTTAAACGGGTGGCAAATAAATAAAAGCTCAAATGTTGTTGTGCGATTGAGAAAACATTATGAACTGTGTATTATACTCGGAGCGTAAAAAATTGACAGTGATAGCCATCGTTTTCCATGGTGTGTAGCGTCTCTGCTCTTCACGAACACTGTGTGTGGCAGCTCTACTCTTCACACCCCTCCATAGACAATAGTGCAGGAGCAGGAATTATTTGGTTCAGGAAAGCAGCCAGGCCACCTCTCCTGCTCTCTCTCCTGTCCTTCTGACTCACACTCTGGGACAGTGGCTGCTCCAAACAATAACGAATAGGCCTGACCATGAGATCTGAGAAATGCTGATGAGAACGCTTTTAAAGTGTAAAAAAAAAAAAAAAAAAAAGAAACATGGACATGATTTTATGTATTATTTTAAGATCACTTTAACCATGCCCGATTGTCACACTCAACAAAAAGTTTTTCAGCCAGTTTGCTTGGCCCACTGCACTTTTCCTGCTCAAACTTTTACTTATCCTATGCCAAAAATAAATGTATTTTTATTTTACATAAATGCAAATAATTATTTTTTTATGTATGCGATGCGATATGTATTCACAATTTTAAATATTACAAAACAATTAAAAAGACAATATATATTTATCATAAAATACAAAAACAAATAAAGTGTTAAAATTGTCCAATAATTGCTGGCTCATTTGGGACACACATTTTCTCTAATTGTTGAGCTGACACAAATGCACATTAAAAAGAAAAAAAAAAAGGTCATTTCGATACAAACAGGTGGTTTCCATTAAATAGATGACCTGTTTTTAAAGACAGGACTGCAGATGTTATATATGGGACATAAAACTCTCAGCCAAGAAAGACGTCCTCATTATTTTAACTTAAAAAAAAAACAAAACTGAATAGTGAGAAACAGAACATTTTAGAGAATTTGCCTAATCATATTTGCATAAATTTGCTTTAGTCATGGGGTCTGAGTGTAACTGGAGCAGCAAGGACAACATGGAGAGGAGGAGAGGCATCAGGCATGCAAGCCCCTGAAAAACAGAGCGAACCAGAGGAACGAGACGGAAAGACAGAGACGAGCGCTGCCTGCGATATTATCTACATGCCTAGTCAGCGAAAAATGCAGTCCCAGTTGCACAAGCACCATGCCAGCACATAATGACAGAGGGTACTGTACACCGAATCACTGTGTTGGAGAGACAGAGAGAGGGACAGAATGATGAGAGAGACAGAGAGAGAGAGAGAAAAAGTAAGAGAGAGAGAGAGAGAGAGAGAGGTGAGAGACAGAGAGAGTGAGAAAGCGTTATAAGGAGCCCCTAAAGAGACAAGAGGAGGAGAGCAGAGCGTGCAGATACAAACCGGGTCAGAGCTGCTTAGCTAATTGGGGCCAATTCGCTGCAGGAGAGAAATGTCGAACACCCCAAGTTGTGTACAATACTGAAAATATCTGAAATAAACTGTCCTACACAAACACTTACACAAAAACACACACACACACACAAGATACTGGGCACGTATGTGCTCACATTTACACCACTTTCTCTCAATCAAAAACACACATACACACACTCTCTCTCTCTAGCTCCACTATGTGAAGTGGACGACACACTGAGTAGTTCATATCTAAATCAGGTCAGTCTAGCTTGAATCAAATGGAGCAGACACACAGACCAGTTGCGTAATTGAATTGGTGGTGTGTCTGCGCAACAGAGGTCTGCCTCAGAGTCTGACAAATCTAACTGACTCAGAGTTAATACATTGACGGAGCGCTTTAATTGAACCACTGGATGTCTGTATGCATAGATGACTGTCCTTTAGTATTAAAGTCTAGCTCTGAGAGTTGACGCACATCGTCCGAAGGGGCGGTTTTGTTGCTTTGCCTTGTATCCTTAGGAGAATCTATTTGCAGGAGGACAGAGTGAACTACAGGGCCTGCAACAGTTCAACGTCAAACCTACAGCATAACCTCTGGTGGCTTGCCCAACGTGAGCATTTGCAGCTAGCTTTGGTGTGCCTGTTTAATACACTAGTTGCTGAACACAGAAGAAAACCATTTGGTAGGATTCTCTTTTTAATCTGTAGCATATTATACATGATATCATTGAAATATGTGTTTATATGGATATACACATCTCTTATGTTCACCAAAGTTGCAAACATTTTTTTTAATAATGTTACATTTAAAATAACCAAGTAATAATAAATATATCCAATACATTTTATGTAATATATTTATCCATCTACCATGATCATTTCTGGATGGCGACGTTAAGTTCTAGTTTATTATTATCTTCTTTGTTCAACCTGTTGTATTTGTAACCAGCCTCTTCTTTTTTATCAACTTGTATAACTCAACCTTTAAATAAAGAGGGCTAACTGTGTTGTAGATGTACTGTGGCCCTTGGCATGCTCCAACACGGCAGCTGAATCGAGCTCATCCAGGTCAACAGCCAGGGGGACCTACACATGGACTAACTCTCCAGGTCGGTACTTTGAAATGGCCTTGGATAAGGTTGTTACTCATAAAATTAGGCAATCATGGATAACAGATCAAAATCTACACGTCGGTCAAAGAGTCTGGCTGGTGCTGAATTATAAACTGCATGTACATGATCGTTTACCCTTTCCACAGTAATGTGATCCACTTCACATTTGAAAATAAAACACTTTATTCTGCATCACACAAGCACATCCATCACCCACTCACATCTGTGATCAAAATATAATAATAATAATAAAAAAACAGCAAGCTGATCACAGTGATTGGTACAATCCAACAGATCTCCTTCACCTGTGTCTTCATTATACAGTCACACAGGTGATGACACCAGATGTGTTCGCTGAAGGCCGGGGTGGAGAACAGGGAAGGGGTCTACGGTGGCCTCCAGAAAGGGAGGTGATTTGACTATCTCTAAAATAAGGGAAGGGGCTGACCATAGAGGTGGTGTGGCTATCCCTGACTGGACCAATCATCCACATTCTCACATACAGGAAGCTGCTGTTCTAGTTAAGAGTACAAAGTGAGGTGTGCGGCCTTACCGATTCTATGGGCTTGTCCAAAGACGCCTGTTCCAACTCCAACTGACCTTCCTCATACTGGTCAAAGTGATTTCCACCCTGAGAGGACAGAGAGAGAGAGAGAAAGAGAAGATGATGGATTACAGCAGAGCAAACATTTCCTGTAAAATCTTATAAAACGTGTTAAAATGAAAGGTCTCTCACTAGCGTTTGCATCTAAAAATGAAATTACATACAAAAACCGCAAAAACCTGAACAGAGACATCTAGGTTTTGTGAATCAATTTTTGGCTTCATGCTCAAAGCTAAACTCCAGAATAACCAGATCATTCATCTGCCACGATTCTGACAGCATGAATTTAATCAGATGAGAGAGAAAAAAAAAATGAGGTCACCTTGAACGGGAGGAGGGGTGATTTCCAATCCACCTGCTCATTTTCTTCTCTATGAAAGATAGGTCAGTGAATCTAGACTTTACCCCCTTTATTCCTGTTATTTTTATCTTTTGCCACTCGCTACTGAAAAGAGATAGTTAAAAGAAAAAATCTGCAGGAAGTTGAATGAGATTTAAAGAAGAATTAAACCCTGTTTCTGTACTACGAGTACCAAAGCCTTTTTTTGGCCGACTTTCCGTTTAACTTTTAACTCCGACTTCAACCTTTAAAATTCACCTGAACCTTTTCATCTTAATAGAGTTGGGTACCGAAACCCGGTACCATTATAGCACCGATACCCAAGTAACCGTTATGTACCGAACTGAATCAAAACGTGGATTTCGGTGCCTCATTGACAAACCCAATATATATATGGCGGCAAATCTATAGCACACCACTGATGCTGGCGCATGCAGTAAATCATTTCCGCGAGAGGAACACGGCTCTATATGTGAAGAAACAGGAGCCCGCAAGCTCATTTCAAACTCTTGCGTACGCATGATATGTCATCTGCCCGCAATTATTCTTGCGTTCGATCTTCCCTCACCTGCTCGCGCGAACATGTTTATTTTTGTCAGTATTGATGCCTGTTATAAGATGATTCCTTCACTTGACTTGAGACATGGCATCGGATCATATGTTAGTTTTCGTTTCATAAGCTTAGTTTATTGATTCATCAATGATTTTGTCTTTATTTAATGTAATGTAATGTTCATAGAGTAAATCTTTTTCAGATACTTTATGAATAGACTTTTTAAACCTTTCATGCAATTTCATGATAAATCATTCAAGTGAACAGTTGTACAGTTTTATATTATTTGCATATTAAAATGAATAGTTCTCTATCCCTGTGTTGTTTTTATCTGTTCTTTTTGGTTTACAACGAGCTTTTAAATCAAATCAAAGGCATTTACAGCTGTATTTATAAACGACTTACTAATTAATTGATTAAATTAATTGACTATTAATGTTGGAAAAATGCTTTCTAAAGGATGAACCAACTGTTTCATGCTTAACTAATGATTCATAATGTGCAGTTATTATAAAGTGTTACCATTTTTTTTTTATAAGTATCGATTTGGCACCGGCATTGAAAAAACCCTAAATGATACCCAACCCTACATCTTAATCAGTCATAAGTGTCTCTTTTTTTAGATTTATACATCTTCTGAAAGCTGCATAAATAAATTTTCTATTGACATATGGTTTGTTAGAATCTGAAAATATTTGGCTGAGATACAACTGGAATCTGAGTGTCCAAAAAAACAACACCAAAATATTGAGAAATTGCCTTTAAAAATGTACAAATGAAGTTCTTAGCCATGCATATTACTAATCAATGAGTGTATATATACTTAATATATTTACGGTAAGAAATTATATTAATACATTGATATATTTAAGGTAGCAAATTTACAAAATTTCTCCATGGAACATGATCTTTACTCAACATCCTAATGACTTTTCACACAAAAAAATAAATATTTACAATTTTGACCCACTCAATGTATTGTTGGCTATTGCTACATATATCAATGCTACTTATGGCTAGTTTTTACAGCATCGTGGCAGATAGAAAATTGATTTAATACAAACAGAAACAGCTGACAGCCTTTTTTAATCTTTTGAGTTGTTTTTGTACAGCACCATCACTCTCCAGCTCAGTGTGCCATCACAAGCCTCTCTACAGAGAATCAACGTGTCCCAATGACAGGTCAATGACAAACGCACACCAATCTGCATACACACCGCCTTAACCAGAGCTGGCCACAACAAGACTGTGAAGAACACAGTAATAAATTCACTCAACGATATAACGGTTGCACTTGACATTTAGTATGTGCAACAACATTTAACAGCATACTCCCATCCCAACACACATCCAAGGAGAATACGGTGCGCTCTTACACATGCAAACAAAGAAAATGTGCTCTGAGCAGGGTGACGATTTGACATGCTCCTGCCCTCTGACACAGCACTGAGTGTTGTGGCTGCTGAACAGTGTGCTAGAGAGCAGAGATGTGAAGGCAGGATTATGCAGAGGAGCAAAGCAATACCACTTATGACAGATGCATGTGCTGCGCTCCCCAAAGGAAGGATGAGGCTACTATATCCCCTCATTTAATCAGTGGCTCTAAAGGCTGTCTTTGTTTAAACTCTGACCCGAGTCACTGCTTAAAGCTGTTAGGCACGAAACAGCACCTGTTGGGAGAATTTACACTCCGCACTCACATACACACAAAAAACACTCAGTTAAGCATCAAGGGAGCAGCCGTCATGGTTGAAAGCTTGCTTTGCGTTTACCTAAACAGCTGATGACAAGGGTCAGACTCATTATGAGAGGTCCGTTTGATACCACTGCGGTCCATGGCTACATGCTACTTTCATGTTTCTCGTCAAAACAGCTCATTGAGCCATCACTATATGAGAGTGCATTAGAAAAACGTAATTAACTTGGATTTCAGACAAATAACATTAAAATGTAAATAGTAATATTTAAAGAACAGTTCATCCAAAAATACAGCGGTTTTATTTGGGAGCTGATCAACAACTCATTGTGAAAAATAATTCCAGAATGAAATGAGAGACAGGCGGTGACATCCCCTGCGGGAGACCTTTCTGGGAAATACATTTCCATCCTGCATGGATTTTACCCTCATCCCGTCTGCTTGTAGCAAAGACATCTGCCCGGTGACAGCAGGATCGGTGACAGTTTGAGTCCAGACCCCTCAGGAGCCAGAACTGAACTCCTATCAGAAGAACTTTGAACAGAAAGGACAACCCCTGAGAGAGAATATGGCATGGGGCACAACGATATCAAGAGACAAGAAATCAACATCGAGGCTTTGCTCTAAGCGGAAATAAACAGAAGGGTCTTTAAATTAACTTTCATTTTTCTGCACGCACACAAAACCCTTATTTAACTGCATCCAAGACAGGAGCACGATGTGTCTGTTGTGGATCAACCAAGCAGAACATGCGGCTCAGACCTTGATTCATCAGACTGTAAGCTGAACTCACAACCCAAGTTCAGCAAACCCGTCTCTGAGATCCTGCACACACCTCAGTGCTACATCTAGAAAACACAACCAAACATGGAGAGAGAAACCGCCACAGCCAAGATAAATAATCCCACTCCATCACACAATAAAAGACATCATGTCCTTGAGCAAACTGCAGCATGCAACACTGAATCCACTTGAAACTGCAGAGTGTCATGTCCAATTTTACATGCTTGGACCCAAGTCAAACCAATACTGGTGGACGTATTTAGCCTCTTCAGGCTCACAAACAAATACACGCAGTGCATTGGCTTGTTTTTCCAGACACTGCAAGTGAAAAAAGCCAACAATCAACTAAAGAAAAGTCTGTGTCTGTTGCATAAAATGTACCGACTACTCCAAGACCTGAAAGGAAAGCACACAGACCAGCACATTGGTATGCTGGCCACAGTCAGCAAGAGACACTGCTGTCAAAGATAGACATGCTGTGCAGGTAAACGCACAAAGCATCTGAATTCACAATGCATTGCCTTGCCATAAAACAGAGATAAACAAAACGTAAAAGAAAAACCCACGAGAGAACAAGAACATTGACCACAGCTATGCGTTTCTGAAAGTGACCTTTGTAGGACGCCTACCAGGCTAATATTTACTTAAAGTTTTCAACATTTCATGGGCTTAGTTGCTTTATTGCCCTCAACATATCACAATCCCAAGCTTAGCAAGCTAAACAAGGTCAGAACTGTAAGTGTTCAAAGAGAAAAGAGCTTTTTCTTAAACAACTGCACCTGGAGAGTTCTCATGTCTTCTTCAGGTCAGTGTTCTCTCACAGCGGTTTGTAAATGTTAATGCTTCAAATTAACTTTGACTTTGGTTTTCTATAAATATAAGAGGTGAATGCAAAGCTCTGCGTTTCATTTCATTTCGCTAACCGACACATCTAATTCCAAATACTGCGTCTAATATTTGTTGTGAATTTTGTTTATTTAAGGACATCCTACAGCAAACTCAATGAATGAATGTGTAAATTAAATAAATAAATGAAAGAATAAAATATAGAGACAGTGTGCATGCGAAGTAACATGTCTACTGATTTCTGCAAGTCTTGCATGTGCACAGCAGCTATTTTATATATCTTAACATACACTACTGCTCAAAAGATTGTGTTTATACATTTTGTTTGGATACGTTTATAAAATAAGTATCTTCTGCTCACCAAAGCAACTCAAAAATACAGTAAAACAAGACTACAGTGCAATACTATTACAACCTAAACCAAAGTTTAGCCATCATTACATTTTTCAGTGTCATGCAATCCTTCTGAAATTATTTTTAGACTGATTTGTTGTTCAAAAAAATATTTCTCAATTTTATAACTGTTGAAAAAACAGTTGTGCTGCTTTATCATTTTGTTGAAGGACTTTTTTTGATTTTTAGGAATTTTAAAAAGAAATCGGAAGATGTATATATTATTATGTCTCTGCTGTTTGACAAGTTTTATGTACTGTACTCTAAACTTCTGAAAACTAGTCCTACAAGGCTGGTAAAACTAAACATTGGTTTCAAAAGAAAAAAAAAAGTTTCAAACAGCAACAACCACAGTGTCCAAAAACTACTATTGATTGTTTAAAGAATAAACAAATGGTGTAAATTCTGTCGCCAGCCCCTGACAAATTGCCAAGGCAAAGCTCTCAGTTGGCTCCTAGCTCTAATCTAAACTAAGGGCTTCACACTGTTCGTGGGCACTCTAATAAAAGCCTGTTTGTTCCTGTCAATAGTCCACGCACAGCCCAACTGGGTGGTTTTAGAAACAAATGGGGGGCAGGACTACTTTGACAACATGGCCCATCTGCCTACATATCAGTGCAGGACAAAACTGTCCCAGCCTCTAGATAAATCAGCAAGAGAACTTTCCCAGAAGGACCATGAAAATATATATTAAGAAACTGTTCAAGAGAAAAACAACTTTCCCTGTGCATTACCCAAAAAGGTCCACAGCAAGATTTCTCAAGAGCTCAGACTCAAACTATTTTAATCAAGATATGCAAACACTCATAAGGCATCAGCAAAATGCAATAACTCTGATCTCTCTTATCACATGCATCAACACTACAGACCTACTAACTGACAGAAAAGTAGTCTTTATACCAGCTGGCATAACTTGCAAATCAGGTATGCAAAACAGCACAGACATGCCATTATGCGAGACAAGAGCCAGTCTGAAACAAAACAACAAATCCAACAATGCCTGTATTATCCACATATAGCACACACAGGACATGATAGGACGGCTAGCGTCCCAGCCAAGTGAACGAATAAAAAGAGATTTAACTGCAAAGCCCAGCCTTTGAAGCAAACACAGTACATGCAATGCTTCATGTTACAGTCAGGTGGCCGCTAGTAAATGAGATATGTGCTCATAATCTTTTGACTGAGGCGTTTATCTCTCAATGCCAGGCCAGCTGCGGTCATCCTACTACCGTCAAAAGCCCTTCTCAAATAAACATAGCCCGTCAAACACGAGGGGTCAAATAACGACACTTGGCCATCTGGTTATTCACTGGAAATTCTTAAAAATGTATGAGGTAACCTGGACAGCTCACTCGTCTCGAGCTTGTTACTGCTAAATTGGGCGATAGCACTGTTGTAGTATCATAGAGGCAGCGCTAGCTCAGCGGCTCGAACAAATAACGCCAAACTGCGAAATGCATGGGTCCCCAAAACGCACGGTTATCTAATATGTTTCGGACACGTGCAGCTCCGATAGTATTTTTTTGTACCTGGAAATCACGTTCTTCGTTGAATCTAGAGAATCTGTCGGCCATTTTCTCTCCTGCTCGCCTCGTCTCCTGCGTTTCGACTTGTTCCTCTGTTGATCGAAACGCCCAGTGAAGTAAGCGGATGAGCGATAGACCAATGGGAGCGCGTCTCTTTTGATTGACGGCTATTTGACCAATCACCTAAGAGCGCCGCACTCCCTACGCATTAGCTCTGGAAATAATCATTTGAACTATCGCAGATGTTTGTTCTTCACAGCATGAACGGTAGAGGGCAGGAATACTGTGCATTCATTGCAAAAAAAACAAAGGTTTCTGGAGACTATTACAAAATTCAAAATGTGGTTTACAGTTGCTAATTGTATTTTATACAAACATATTAAATCTCTGTTTATGAATGACGACATAATGGCTTAACATAAAATTAATTAAATATTTTTTTTGTTTGTTATTTTATTGCATTATGTATACAGCATGTATCGTTCGAGCGATTCTTTGTCAGCTATCTTTTGTTAGTTGCTTTGAGGGCTCCCTCTGGTGCCAGAACAAAAAAATCCCATTAGTGCACAAGATTGTCAAAAGTAAATAATAACAATAAAATATCAAATAAATAGATATAAATAACTCTTTGAATCAAATGGAAATCTCTTGACTCTCAATTTTCTAGTATTACACTAATTAAACAGCTATTAACATATGATAATTCCAATATATAAATGAATATAAATGAACTGTTACAAGATATTAAACAACAACAACAACAACAACGTAAATTTAGCATAGGTAAGTTGTAAGTTGGTTTGCATGCTTCAGCCATCTTTTTGAATGTATAAAGTGAAAAGGAAGTAGTTAAAAATACAGTATAACATTTATAAGTGATGGAGCTACATATACAATAGGTACTAAGTTGGTATACATCATAAAGGCCTTCAATGTACAGAATAAATTGTAATAGATTTAGTCATTCAGATAAGACAAAACTGATGAATGCAACTTTGAATCAAATTGTCGTCAAGAAGTATTTCTCATGTAATTATATGACATCACCCGTTTTAAAAATCCCGATCGGTGTTGCTCAACATATGTCATTCACAGCATTGCTTATCAAATCTTTTTAAGTAATTCTTCCCATAGCTGAAAGGCAAATTAAGTTTGTTGTGGTTTTAGTTTTCTCCAAAACCTACGTACAACAAAATAACAGCATCATACAAATGAGATAATTCAGTCAAAGATTAGGTCATTTGACCAGAGACCAAATTCTCCATAATCCAGTTTATTTTCTATATGGGACGAGGCAGAGCTGGACATAAGTTAAACACATTACTCAGGATTCCCAGGCTGGCTGACTGTGGCCCATTTTCAAAATGATATTACTTGAAGTTTTTCCACATCCTCTCATGGGATGTTTCTTTCTCCAACCTTTGTGTAAGAGTATACTAACCGTAGATGGTGCTGCAGACCAAAACATTGGCATTATACTACTGTCTAAACAATTTAGATTTGTGCACAGAAGATGAACAACAGATGCTCTTTTAAGATGCTCTAATAAATAACTTTACTGTTAATAAATGACTGATGTGCCTCCTCGCCGCAGTTTAAATGTTGTGCCGTAATCTATGGAAACTGTCCTACATCTTTTGAGCAGGTAACAGTGGGTGTGTCACTTTCACATGATTTCCTATCCAAATATCTCAAACTACCTCAACACGACAATCACACGAAAGCGTAAAGTTGTGTAAATCCACTGTTTATTTTATTGCGTGTTTATCCGTTCGATTTTAATCCATTAAAAATCACAAAACAGCTCTGATACAAACAGTCAAGCTGTCTATTTAACGTCAACCGCTTTCAACAACTTTACTTTCAGTATGACTCTTCGGCCGTGACGTCACAGCACTGCGTGTAAAACCTAGTGAGCTGCCTCTCTAGACAGCCGCGTGAGCGCCTTTGTGATAGCAGAGCGTGCTGTCTATCTAGGCAGCTTACTATGATTTGACACGCATCCATCCTCTTCCTGTCTCTAAGCGATCATCAGAAGAACTCGACAACGTCCGACGCGAGACACATTCTCTTGTCTTATTATAAACAGTTAAGGTAAGTTCCCCAAACTTTACCCAATTACTCTCATAGTGTCCGTCACGAACGCCTGTCTTTAACAGGGACACGAGCCTGGTTCAGTCGCTTCTGTCTCGGAAGACGTTGTTCGTCGATTTTGTTGGAAATGGCGGAGCGCGGAGGAGGAAGTTAAACGCTTCTGCCTTCCATCGTTTAAAGCGCTTTGCTTCATGCAAAAACTCTCTAGCTTTCAAAATCCTCTGAATAGAAATGACTGAAAGGTAATTAAGAAATAAAGCTGTCGGAAAAGGATTTTTCTTATATGTTTTCTTATTTTCTTATACATATGATATGTGACTTAAAAAGACACCGTATATTCAGTTGCTCAACTTTTACATTCGGCTTGAGTTCATGTTCCCTTCATGCACAGTGCGTAAGTGCAAAGTCTATTATCACGTGTTTTATGTCCAGCCTCGAAAACCTTTATGCAGTGCGATGGAAATAAGTGTTTCGTAGCAACAGCCTTTTATGTATTGTGTGTCTCCTGGTGGCAAAAGTGCAGAGGGGCCCCTGACAGGTATTCAGGGGTCTGTTTGCAATGGGCTGAGCAACAGGTCCAGAATTGCAGGCCTTTTAGCAGGACTTAGTCAGGCCAAAAGCATCTTGTTCATGTGTGGGGGCGTGGGTGAGTCACTGCTTAAATTCTCAATGTGTGTGTGTGTTTCAGTCTGTTTTTCATGCACTGGTCATTTTTGAGGCTATTTTGTTGTTTTGTATCTTCGTCTTTCAGACTAGTATAAAACAAGCATGCAAAACACACATTTATTTGCATCCGGAGATTTTAGTTACAGTAGATATTTTTAAAAATGCACTTTCCTTAAAATATTTTTTCCCCTCATGCACTGAGGGAGTTGTCTCCTTTTCACTTACACCAGACTTCAAGCTTCAAGCTGGTTGTTATTTATTATTTTATTACCTGGTTATAACATTTTATTCGTAAATGGACTTTTCACAGTATTTTCTGATATGTGGATCCTATTATTGATCTAATATTTCAACAAAACTCATTATGAATGCCTGGATTTATTTATTATTCTTAAGAAAATAGGCAACTTTTAAGATATTTCCTCATTTGCATATCTACACGTAACATTTGAGGAATTTTGCAATAAAAAATGTAATGTGATTTAATTAACTGCTGCGTCTTGTGTTAAGTCGAAAAATTGGTGTTCAGGCTTAAATCATTTCGCACTTTCAACCATCTTTTTCAGTGTGTGAACTGTAGAAGACAATAATTTTAAAGGAGCTTTTAATTTAATTTTAATTTTGGAGCTTTGACATGCCCCCCCCCCCCCCCCCCCAGTTTTACCGCTTGTCTATGAAGTGATAATGACTATGTAATTGCCTGATGTCTTGTCTTACAAACACACACACACACACACACACACACAGTCATTGTAAAGTGGACATTCCCGTTGGTCAAACCAGTGTTTTTTGTCACACACTTCAGTGGTAAAAGGCTGTCATTATACCTCTTAGCATGTGTGTTTTTCTTTTCTTTTCTGCCCTGTCCCTGGCCTCAGTACCACACTTCCTGTTTGAGCTGCCTGAAACATCCACACTTCTGTATGCTGTAGATTCTTCAATCTACTGTCTGTTATTTTGTGTTTTCTTCCTCATCTGCCTTGGTGTTTTCACTTCTGCAAAAAAAAATGTCGACATTTAAGAAAAAAAAACAAAAGCAGAACCTGCATGTCCACTTTTTTTATATAATTATAGGTCGTGAGTTATGAAGTGTTGATGAAATGTTAACGTCCGATAACGAGTTTTTGTCTGAGCGTTAAAAGCCGAACCGCACCATTTCCCTAAACTGTTCATTAGAAATGACAGATGCAGGGTATGGCATAACTCCCGGTTGTGTAGAAGCCTGAACATTAATCGCCTGTGACAAGTGTGTCTGCAAAAATGTTTGCAGTGTGAAATTGACTCTGCTAGTTGTGCTTTCTCGCTCTGAATAACATATAGATGTGTGATTACTATGTGAATAATACACCACCGTTTAAACGTTGGGTCGGTAAGCTGTTTTCAAAAGATGCTTTTTGTGCTTTTTCTAAGGTTGCATTTACGTGATCCAAAATACCAAAAAAAAAATTTCCATGATTCTTCAGAAATCAGATTATGTATTAAATATGTATTATTATGTATAAAATATGCTGATTTGGTGCTTAGATTTTTTTTTTACATTTTAAATATTGAAAACAATTTTCAGAATTCACTGATAAATAGAAAGTTTGAAAGAACAGAATTTAATACAAAAATATTTTGCGATATAATAATTAGTCTCTTTTGATCTATTTAATGCATACTTGCTGATTTCTTCATTTCCTCATTTAAATAAATGGACTTTTAAATATTAGTGTAACTTGTTTCTAATGTTTCAGCTCCATTTCCTTCAAAGAGAAAATATGAATGTAATGAAATGTTGTTTATTGACATACCTTTTAGCTGAGAAAGTTATTTCTTAACTTGAAAAGCATTTAGTGAAGCAGTCAAACCAGTTGTAAAAAAACAAACAAACAAGCAAGGTGTGTAGATACCGTAGAAGTCATTTAGGGACAGTGGTTTTTTTTGGCTGCTATTTTTTTAATCCGATACATTTTATGACAATTGCTTCTTTTCATCTGTCATTTATTATATACTACGTCCTAGTGCTTTGCGCTATACGCATACCTCACAAAATCTGAAACTTTGCGCACTAAGTAGGATATTACGACAGCATTTTGGATGTAGGCTTTGATATGGAAATCCAGTGACAACGAACTTGACGTCAGTGAAATGTGAGGTTACAGTAGATGAGCAAGATCTGACCTTTTTCAATTTGAGGAGGTCTTCAGCTAAACAAAATATAACCTGGACGTTTTAAAATGTCGCCGCTTACCAGTAAAAGCTGTCAATGTTTGCTGGAGCAATGCATCAAAGAAAGACTCAGGTAAAAACAAAAGCGATAGTTCACTGCAAAATTTATATTAACATTTTGTTTTACTCAAGCTCATGTAGTCCGAAACCTATGACCTATGACCACTTTTTTGTGTAACATAAAAGGAGATATTTTAAAGAATGCCAGTCATAAAGGGTTAGAATGTCATGAGGATGAGTAAATGGTGACATCATTTTAATTTAGTGAACTGTCCCTTTAAGACAATGTGATATAATGCTAAAAACGTAGACACGCGTGAACAGAAACTAAGGGTTTGATTTGTGCAAGAGAAAGTTCAGTTAAAGATTGAGAGGCTATCAGGCAGGTGAAGTTAGTGGAGGAGGAGGAGGAGGGGGGAGCGCAGGGAGGGGAAATGGAGATGGATTTCCCGTAAATCAGCTCTATCAGAGCGCAGCCGCTCTCAACATGGCAGAGAGCCAACGGGATCAGTCGTCAGAGGTTATAGCTGAAAGAGGGAGGGACCGCCTTTGATAGTGTTAGTACACGAGGGATTTGGATCTATCATATCATACGAGATCTCTCATGCTTTGCCGTGTGCATTTGAGGCTGCGTTTAAAAAGCGGTACGTTTTCTCCTCTCTCCTTTTTCCTGCGTGCCTGACTGAAACGGGTGTTTGAGTGTTTGGTAATGATCATTGAATGCAGATGGCTGTACTGTAATGGAAAGGACAGTTAGCAGCAGTGCCGGTCTCATGATGTCAGTCCTCTGATGGGGTCTCATGTGAAACTGCTCTCAGCGTGAGGAACGATTGAGGAACTACAGGTTGCTCGACTGCATGACTTTCTTGCAACATTTTTCCATTGCTCATGTATGGAGGGCTGTCGGATGCATTTTTATCTTCCCACAGTGCTGCGAGTACTCTCTGAAGTCATTCGGATGATGTAACATCAAAATGGAGGATTCAGCTCCTTGCAGCCAATGAGCCTTTGGCAGGATCTACGCGGATGATGTTGGTTTTAGATGGAGGCCTGTTTTCTCTTAGTGTAGAGGTATAAGAGAGAGAGAGGGAGGGGGAAAGGGAAAGGGAAAGTGTGGGATAGATTAACTGGGGTCATATAAAGGCTCACTGATGCAACACGCTGTAACTGCGTGAGACCTTGCAGAGTTTCTCTAGGCTGAGGAGATCTTTCCAACTGAATGGAACAAAAAGACTTCAGATTTGAGAGGTTTCATGTCTTGTGTTTATGCTTACTTATTATTATGACTACCTAGCTGCCAAGGGACTATTGATGAGCATTAGCCATTGGATAAATTCAGTGCATGCATGAAATGGAAGCATTTATGTTAAATTGTACATGGTCCCATTTCAGTTTTTTTTTTAAGGATGATAATAATTTTCTGAAAACCTTTGGAATATCTATCGCACTACAAATAAGATTTTTCAATTTGCCTCTGATTCATTGTAATCATGCAATGCAATGTTATTTAGTTAAATGATTTCACATTTATTGAAGCTAGAAAGAAGATAGTGAGGTTACTGTTTGCAATGCCTGCCACTACAATAATGTGGTGTGAGCGGGTGCCAGTGTGGTTGCTAAGGTATGGAATTCATGATACCACTCTTAAAATGCTAGGTGTTATTCACTTACCAACTTTATAAACAGTCATGGATGAAAAAACAAACGGTCGTAATACACTAAACTGGTGAGGGTCGTATATTTAAAGACTTTAAAATGGTTGAGATGATGAAAAACGGATGCAGAAACGGATTTGTTGCTAGTGTTCTCAAATCTGATCTAAATGACTCAGTAAGGTTCAGTATGCTACATCGCAAATCATGTAGCATATTTCAACCTTGAGATATTTAGGAGTGACACACTTTGATGCATCATTCATGTGCAAAAGCAATTGCTTAAAGCAAGACACAACTGCTATTTCTCATACATACTTCATTCCATTAACAGAAGCATTACTGTAGTTCAAAACAATGAGGAACTAGAAGAAAACAAATTGAGCCACTCCTTTTGAGGAATTTGATTTGAGAATGCATCACCTGTCAAACAAGGAAATAAGATCTTTGATACGTTTACCTCCCACATATACCCACGCTGAAATAGTGAGAAGTGATCACTGATGTTAGGTTTATGATCACAAGCTAACATACTTTGGTGATTTATCAGAGATAATGCTCTGATATAATGTTCTAAATTAGGACTTTTTCAGTTCTGAAATGAGTCCTAATAGTCATTCTGGTGAGCTTATTTTATCGTGGGTGGTTCAACATCATCCCGTTAAACTGTGTCAAAACACAGCAGCGGTGGTGTGACCCAAACAGCGCCCGCCTTCATTCTGATGAGCAGAAGGCTCAAGTTTCGCTTCACAGATCAACCTTGAGGAGCAGGAAGTGTAAATGTGAAGAATAGAGTCCTTGTGTTGACTGAAAACACTGAGAGCAGTGTCCTCCGTTGCCTCCAGCAGGTACAAAGGTCAGGCTTTGCGACCGATCTCTGTTATTTATCTGATTTAATGAATTGAAAGAAAATACCCTCCCCTGCCAGTCGGCATAACCGGTTAGCAAAGGCCAGGTGTGTGGGATCTTTTTCCCACAAGACGGTTACGATCAAGCTGTGTGTGTGTGTGTGTGTGCTTGAGACAAAAAGATAACAGCGGACCATGTTTAAGCACTTTAGTGATGCAGACATCCGATGTTACTTCAGGAGCAATACGAGACTGAATTGTTTCTTTGGTCTTTTCTTTGTTTCAGATCATTTCAGGATGCAGTTAAATGAGCGATTTTTGAACTCCACTGTCCCGTTCTCACACATGTCCTCGAGGGACATCAAAGTTCTTACCTGCCCCAGCTTAGTCTCAGCCTCTCGCACAGAGAGCAAAGGAGGAGAGCGGGACAAACAAGGGCAGTTGAGCTTTTGGATAAATCATGGAACTGCACACCATGAGTGGACACAGAGGACCGAGAAGCAATCCATCATCGCACAGGCAGAGTGTAAGTACCAAGAATGAAACATTTGATTTCAGGCGTTTTATCTAAATACACTTTTGGGCTAAACTGTTGTCTCTTTGTCTTTACAGGCGAGTCCCAGGATTCACAGGAGTTCTGCCCCAATGGCAGGTAAAGGCTCATGTGACTGTCTCACAAACGCATGCTCCATTCTGTTCTCTTGTAAGACCAGGAATTAATACATCAGGGCAACTAACTTATTTTCTCACGTATTTCTTGCATTTTAGCTTGTCCTCACAGTCGCTTTTTGAAAACATCTCTCGCAGTCGGCCCAGAAAGAAACGCCATAAGAAACGGCGAAAACGGGGAGAGAGGGACAAGCGAGTGAAAGAGTCCGTGGCAGTCAGCGGAGTGCCAGAACAGGACAGCGGCGAGTGCCTTTTTTCACATCTCCTTCAGGTTAGAGCCAATTAACTGTAATTACCATAGAACTGAGGGCATTACACAAATGGGCTTGAGTTCAGTAAAAGATATATTCAATGGCTTCGTTCCAAAACCTTTCTTTTACTCAGTGAAGGGTTGTTCATGTCAAGGACAGTACTTGTTAAATTGTCTTTCTGGGTATAAGTCTTTACTCAGTTTCAAGTGACGCTGACTGAATATTATCTCAGCAGCCATTAGTGAGCATAAATAATTACAATAATAACAATAAATGAAGCACATCATTAGGCTAAGCATCGGTCTTAGACACTTATATTTTAACAATTCAGAAAACGTAAATCACTCTTTGATTTCTGTATGAAAGTAAAGGGTAGAACTGGGATTTATCAGTAGTAGTGTAGCATAAATAGAAAGGAAATCAGAATCTTTCAGAAATGTTTTCCAGCTGATAAACAGTCAAAAGGGGTGTAGATGCTAATGCATTTAACATTATAGTTATTGTTCTTCGTGTGAACAGGCCTTATCTCTGATCCAGCAGAATCTGACATTAGCATGTTGCTAAGATAAGAAGAAGATACCTATTAAGCACAAAACGCAACCTAATATTAACTGAATTAGTGCATTTTTAATATAACGACCACACGTTCTGCTAATACTGTTCAGTAGTAAATCCAAAAAAAGTTTTTCACTGATCTTATCACAGTGCACCCTGGCATTACGTAATACATGAGGGATGCATGTGATTCAGCCTTTGGTTTCCTCTTTATCTTATCAGCGTAGTTTTACTGATGTCTAAAAGTGTTACTTAAGTAGAAAGCACACTATGTTTACAGGTGCAAAAAGGAATATCTATGGAATCTATCTAATAGTCCAATCAACTTCTCCTGTAGTTTCAGAATCGAGTTCCAGTGTGTGTCAGCAGCAGCGGCAACAACAACGGTACTACATACAGCAGCAGTGGCCTCAGCACGGAGCGGGTATCCGTGCAGGAAACAGAGGGCCCATCGTGCTCTTATCAGTACGAGTCCTCAACCAGAGTCTCCTGCCAGAGCTACGACCGAGAGAGCGAGGAGCTGAAGTCTCCTCTGAGAAGTGAGATCGAATGCCCTCTGGCTGTTACAGCCCTTAGGAACTTTGTTACAAGCGAAGAACGCTGCTTTGCATACGGCTTTGTCAAAGACGTGCTGCGAGAGGAGAGTGAGAGAGATGAGGACGAGAGAGAGGACAGCGAGAAGAACGAAGGGATCCTTTTCAAGGAGGTGATTTGAAACATATGCATGTTGACACTGACACATGTAAGAACTCATACCGAAAGCGTGTGATGCGTTGTTGTGTTCTCTTGCGCAAAGATACAAATTTACATACAAGCGCACACGCTATAAATCATACAGGCACACGCAAACCTGATTCTTCTAGAAAGACAATACAGACAAAGACCACATACGCTTACTAATACAGAGAGGAAGAGAGAGAGAGAGTGAGAAACACAAGCATACATGCTTGCATGTTTACACACAGCTAGAAATTGACTTGCGGTCTCGATTTCCTGTTTTTCTAGCGTTCAGCAGGGTTTCATGTTTACCTCACCAGCCTAGTTCTGCTTAGGGAGTTTCCTTGCAAACAGAGTAAGCAGACCGTACCAAAAAGTGTCTTCACACACGTACTGTGCTTATCATGTGCTCTGAAACTAGCCATTTTCTGTAGTTCTGTGGAACTGTCGGTAGTGCAATTATGGGCTTTACCGATAATCATAGTAGGTACTGTAATCTGTTGAAAAAATCTTTACACAAAAGAGTAGTTTTAGCCATCACAACATTATAAGGTGCCTTATGAAAGATGGCTGAATATTGACTGCGCATGTAACATTATTAAGTTGTTTTACCTTTTCAAGAAAATAAATGTTTATTATATTTTATAAACAAATGCGCAGAATTTAAATATATACTACAGTTCAAAACTTTGAGGTCAGCCAGGATGCATTAAATTGCCAGTGCCAGTTAAGGCATTTAGAAAGTGATCATAAGATTGGTTTTGAACTGTCAACTGTTTTCAGAATTGATGATAAAAATATTCCTTAAGCACCGAATATTTTACAGGGGTCACAGGAATATATTACATTTTACAATGTATTCAATTAAAAACCAGTTATTTTAAATTGTAATATTATTTTAAATTATTTAAAAAAAAAATCTATATTTTGATTAAATAAATGCAGCCTTGGTTACTAAAGGAGACATCTATTAGAAATATTAAATCTTTTAATAGTTTAGATACATGCACAAAAAACTGATATAAAATGTCAGATTAAACAAAAAAAGTTAAAATGAAAGAGACTTTAAATGTTAACCTTACAATATGCAAATGAGGGAAAAGCTAATCTGAACAGGTAATGCATGCTGCTGTTTATAGATTTGCCACTATTTGGTGTATTGTAACATGGCTGGATAATGGTATTGGCCAATCAACATCTATAACATCATTTGACATCAACATCTCGCATCCCTGTTTTTAGGGGCTCCAACCAGTGAATTATGAGTACAGAGAAGGACGGGAATATGAACGCCATAGATTTCTCAAGCAGGGCTCCTTCGGAGAGGTCTACAGCATCAAAGACAAAGGCACCGGCTTCATGTGTGCCGCCAAAAAGGTATTTGAGCCCTCCTTTTATGCCCATCTTATTATTCTGGGAAATGGCACTGCTGGCATTCAAATGAAGTTACTGTCTGATGATCCGTGGATGTGTGTGTGTTTTCAGGTGCCGTTGGTGAGTTTCAGCAGTGAGGAGGTGGGCTCGTGGAGTGCCCTGCAGTCTCCTCAGGTGGTGGAGCTCTTTGGAGTGGTGCGTGAAGGTCCTTCTATAATCCTCTTCATGGACCTTAAATCCAGTAAGTGCTCAGAAGTGCCTTTATAGACGCAACAAACAGTCTCTTTATTCCTTCGTCTGTTCCTCATTTCCTTACTTAACATATCTGAGGTTCTGGTTTTCTGGAGAGATGGAAATGGTTGATGACTTTGCACTCTCTTCAGGTTCTCTTGGACAGCTGGTGGAGGAACGAGGCCGCCTGCCAGAGGATCTGTCCCTGCACTACCTTCAGCAAGTACTGGGGGCACTAAACCACCTACACAGGAAGCGCGTCCTTCATCTGGACATCAAAGGTACGTGCAGAATTTGGGCTGGGTAGTTAAAAAGGCCACTAAAGCATTTGATTGGTCAAGAGGGGTGGAAGCTACCTGAAGTCTTAAAAAGTCAAAAGCTTGATTATTTGGCATTTTTCTGTCCTCTCTTCACTAATCCAGACTGTATCTATTTCACTAGCGCAGAAAGATGACATGATACTGACATTTAACATCTCCATGTTATTTATGTGGAAAATGGACATGCGTTTTTTTCGAAACTTCCTTATTTGGGAGTTCTTTGGAAACTGTATAGAGAAACGAAATCGAGATGCCCTAATAATAATATCGCAATTGTTTCTTCTCAACAGCAATTAAGGTTAAATGAGGAGGAAATTGAGACTTTTTTGTGTGTGTGAAACAGAATTACCCTTGTAATCTCACATTTACATGTAACTAAATAGTAGAATTATTTGTAAAAAAAAATTCAGTAACATTTACAAAATGACATAACACTGTAATACAATAATAACATTGACGTTTACTGTAACACTGTCAGTAAAAGACACCGATTTTTTTTAAGTAAAGCCATAAGCAATTTAAAGAAATATAGATTTGCTTTTGAGGAATTCAACTTCATTCTAAGGCTTTAGTGGCTGGATTTGGTTGTTTTCTGGTGGATAGGGTGAGACAAACAGCACCTGTGGGGGGGGTGGGGGGGCCGAGAGACCAGAGTACAATGTGAGCAACCCAGAGCTGGGAATTTCCCACAGCATGACTCATGTGGTTCAGATGAGGGGGGAGGGAGAAGAGACTGAGGAGAGAACGAGAGAACTAGACACTAACTGAAGAACTGACCATATATAATGCAGATGGACACAGAAGAATAAATGAGCAGCTTTATGTCTTTATCAGCCATTCAAATCGATAAAGGGCAGTTCAATTCAAGCAAGCAGTAAAACAAACCATCTACAGTGCCATCTGCTGTCCAAATAGTCTGACTATCAGTAATTTAATCTAGTTTTTTTTTTCTACAGTCAACAAGCTGTGGTTTGCAATTTAGAAACCGAAAGTCTCACACACTCCAATTTTAACTTTTCCTGGAACCGTCCAATCTCCAGTTCTAGAGCAGAGACTTATGGGAAGATATGTGCCCACAGGCAAACAGTTATTTTCTGAATAAACATTGCTGGTTTAATTGAGAATGACTCAACCGTATTGTGAAATGTGCATGCATAGAAACAGCCTTTTGAAATGGCTTGCTCTTGTACAGGTCACTAGTAGACAGATGGCGTTTGTTTTAGGCTACTGTATATGTACAATATTAATCAGTACCCATTCTAGTACATGTCTATTAATCAATACCCATTCTAAAATCTTGCCAATAAAGAAGTCATTTAATCAAGTTTATTGTCAGTGTACTGAAGGTTACAGAAATAGAAGAAAATGATTAGCAATGTAAGGCAGAAGAATCAGAAAACTTAAAAATGGTGATGTTTTGAAAAGGGAAAATATATGGGGTTGGTAACATAAGACATTTTCGCCAGTCTTCTGTGTCACAGAATCATTTTAATACATAAAAACATTTGCTATTGTTGTTGTTGTTGTTATTAGGATGTGGATAACAGTTCTGCTGCTTTATATTTTTTGCTTTCATAAATAGAAAGTTCAAAAGCATTTGATGCATTTATTTGAAATAGAAATATTTTGCAGCGTTGGAAATGTTTTTAATGTCAGTTAATTAATCAATCAGATGAATAAAGCCTCACCTAATAAAAATATGAATTTCTTAAAAAAAATAAATAAATCGTACTGATCTCAAACTATTGAATGGTAGCGTTCATCACATTGATGATTTCTTCATAATACAGTTTCTTATTGATTCTAAATATTAATGGGTGTAGGCAGACTTAAAATACAGCAGTTTACATTTTAGCGTGTTCTCATGTTTGTCTTTTATTTACAGCGGAAAATATTTTGCTGTCAGAAGATGGGAAAGATGCATTCCTGTGCGACTTTGGATACTCTGAGAGATTGGACAAACAAGGGGTCAGTTATTGTAAGAGTAAGTACATTTCATTACAGCCTCTAATATACTTCAAATGAACATGGACACCTAAATGAATCAACTCTGTTTGCATGCGTTTAGGTCTGAAAGGCACAGAAACCCATATGGCACCTGAGGTGGTGCTCGGTGAGCCACGCTCTTCAAAAGCAGACATCTGGAGCTGCTGCTGTATGTTTCTGCACATGCTCAACGGCTGTCATCCGTGGACCCGCTACTATTCCCGCCCACTGTACCTCAAGGTTAGCTCCGATACCCGCCCACTTTTAAAGTCACATTTGATTTTAATTAGTGTTTTGTGAAAACCGCACAATTTGCATTGACCCAAGTGCTTACAAAGTATTGCTTGTGTTTGCATGCTCACAGATAGCAGAAGAGCCTCCGCCAGTGAGGGAAATCCCATGCGACTGCAGCTCCTATACCGCAGATGTCATAAGATCAGGACTGCAGAAAGATCCAAACAAACGAGCCTCTGCCAAAGAACTCTTTGTTAAAACTGCCAAAGCACTTAAAGAAGGTAACGATAAATAACCACGAAACGCATACGAATAGCAGCATATTGAAGGTCGCACGAATAAAAAGTGGTGAATTTCTTTGCAGTGGGGGGACTTCACAGCCCCGCCAGAGGAGGAACCTATCAGGAGCCACTGGGGAAGCCAGAGAACTCCGCCCATTCAGCCACACCCACCACATCCCACCACACCATGTCCTCTGATAACTCTGAGCTGCAGTGGATGAGCTCAGAGCAAAAGAGGAGAGCGGGCGATGGGGAACGTAATGACAAGCCAGCGAAGGGAAAACAGTGGAAACAGAGAGAGGAGACAAGAAACCATGACCACTCAACTCCGAAGTCACTGTTTCACATTCAGACCACTTCACCTGGGCCACAGATCATCAGTAAGACCGAGCCAGAACCAACAGTACCGGAAAAAGAGCTCTGGAAAGGTGAGCCATCGCCACCTGATCACATCTTATTCATAGCATAGTATATGCACATGTATAAAATGATATCCACTTCAAGCGAGCAAGTACGTTTTGTATATTTTATTTGCTTTTTGGTGTCATTTAGCATTTTTTTTTCTATCCCATATCCCTACATTTTCATCCAAAATATGAATGAGACAGTTTTTATAATAGTTTATAATTGAGACCCTAAATCCTTTACTGTAACTGTAGCTTTGCAGAACATGACACTTGTCTCACTCTCTCTGCAGATTTCTACATGAGCAGTCTTTCCCATCCTCATTCTGCTGAACAACAGGAGCAGCTGCTTTCCGCTAGAGAATACTGGGACAAGAAGGTAAACCACCCAAGCTTCAGGTTCAGAATGTTGAATATGAGCAGGCCTGTAATTCCCCATAACCTGATACACGATGTCTAGTAAATACCTTTGAAGGATTTTAAGTGCCGTTTCACTTCCTGTCAACCATCACCTGTTGTTGGCTAGTAAAGCAACTCAGTTGAATCAATCACAACTTGTGAAAATCAAAGGTGTTTTTTTTTCTTTCCAGGATTCAGGGCGTTGGTCAGTCGGCCCTGGTGATGACCTCAGCTCAGGTGTGTTTTCTTACAACAGCCTAGATGGCCAGAGCTTCAGCAGGGACTGGCTTGCCCCCACACATCACCCCCCGCCCCGATGCTTTGACGGTACGATGACAACTACTGATTCATTTTTTAGCATCTTTACTTCAGTCTTTGTGAGTCACACAATCCTTCAGAAATCATTCTAATATGCTGATTTTATTATCAGCTATGCTACCTATTTTGGTGAAAACGAACCATTTACGTTTTCCAGGATTCTTTGAATATTAACTTGTTAATACGTAAAGAGTAAAGAAAATACAGTGTAGTAAAGATTAATTGTTCTTATACGTTTTTCCAAGTAATTACTTGTGTGTAGTCAGTAATAAGGAAAATGTCAATTAAATCAAGAGCAGTTTTATTAATAATAGAAAAAACAGCAAGTCTAGTAATACATCCCATATTTAAGCATGTATGTATATTTTTATATTTTATACACCAGTTTTTATAAATCTATCACATATTAGCACATAATACAGTTAAGTTACAGTAGTCTCCTTCACTCATGCTGTTGGTATGAGATATTTTTAGGTGACGTTTCAGGGTTTCAGGGTTATTAGTGGCATGCTCACATCTGTGCTTTGTCTCTTCAGGGGTGGATGTTTATATTAGGGACTTTGATGGAAAATGCATACATATTCGAGAGAGGCCCGGGGTGAAAGTAGGCCACGTTGCAAGAGGAATCAGCGATCAGGTAAACCGTGTGTGTGTGTATAGAACACGTTTTATTTGCATTACTCCTTGTTTGTTTGCTAGAGGCTAAAACCTTCTCTCTTGCGTAGATCTCAGAGAATGTCTTCAGTCTGCAAACAGAGGATGGATGCTTGGTTTCTCAAGACAAAGAGGTCCTAGAGAACAGCCTGTTTTTGCGCTGTGCCCCGGCCCCTGACTCCAGCCACTATTACCAGTACGGACACAACCACTGCTGCGCTCTCGGCCTCGACTGTAAACTGCCATGGATCTGGAGGATCAAAGATGGGCTGCTGGAGACTAGAGACTGATGGCTCCATCTCCATCAGTTTCTGTTTCAGTCAAAGCACCTTCGCTTTCATTTAGTATTGTGGAATCTCATCTGTGCCTCTTATCTGTCCAACCATTGACATCATTGGTTTACATTCTCTTTGTTGTTTTAACCGAATACCTATGTCTTTTGTTGCGCTCTGTTGTGAAGATCATCTTGAGCCTTCCAAGAATTATTTTATGATTTATGGTGAGATCATGAAGCATTTAATCAATCAAGTATATGCCTTAAATGTTGAGCATCTATGAATTAGTTTTCAGTGTCAGGATGGTTTACCTGTGAGACATAAAGATAAGAACTGTATTTTAAAGTCGTTCAATAAAAATGCACTTTTTGCAGATGTCCCAATTGTCTGTGATTTATGCCTAGCACTGCTGTGTGTAAATATTACACAGATTATCTTATTGCATTAAACAGTTGAAACAAGTAAAACTAGTTACCTGGAAAAAAAGGTTTTAGAAATTGTACAATGTGTTTTTGTAAAGTTTAGTTTTGTTTTAGCTTTTGAAGAAAAGTTACTATTTCAAGGAAGCCGCTAACCTATAATTTATATAGACCAGTGACCTAAACATACAACTGTGGTCAAAAGTTTACATACACTTGTAAAGAACATAATATCACGGCTCTCTTGAGTTTCCCGTTATTTCTACAACTGAATTTTTCTCTGACAGAGTGATTGAAACATACTTTGTCACAAAAAACATTCATGAAGTTTGGTTCTTTTAGTGAATTTATTATGGGTTAACAGAAAAAAAAATCTGCTGGGTCAAAAATATACATACAGGAACATGAATTAGCAGTTTTGGTGACTTAGAAAGTTGTGTCAATCAAATGAGCTTCATAGCTGTGACGTTCAGCTGGACGTGCCAGCACAGCTCTGTTTGGCACTCCAGCTTTCTATGCTCTCTGTGTGTTTTGTGTCTGTT
>JAUMHI010000039.1:2121510-2134607 GCA_032359435.1 Enteromius unitaeniatus | reverse complement strand
TGCTATCCGCTAACAAATTTTAGCAATTTTTTTGCAAATGTTTCTTTACAGAACATCACTGTAAACACAAACATAAGACTAATGGTAATAATCGTATAATGAAAAATTGTCATAAAAATCCTTATTAATGGAAAAAAATTATTTATATTTATGGGTCTGCTTGCTCGAGTGAGCAGCCATGTTGAAAATTTCTCTTAGCCCTTCGTTTGAAGTGAGGTCCCGAAAAATCTGCGTTTGAAGGGCTATCCCTTCCCCTTACCCCTCCAACCAAAAGAGAATTGAGACACCCCTACATGTGAACGCACCAAGCGGAGGGGTTGGGGAAAGTGTATTGGTAAGGGGTAGAATTGGGATTGGGCCTAAATCTGATAATCGTGTCTGTCCCATCCTGTCTACTGAGATACTTACATTTGATCTATTTTTAAAGGTAGCTTAGATGTATTCTTTGCTGCAATTCTGTAACCTTTGAGCTAAAATAAAAAAACTAAATAAAAAAGCTGAAAGTTGTGGTGATTCTGAGTTTACAGTGGGTATGAAGTATTTAGACCCCCTTTTTTTTCACTCTTTGTTATAGTACTTTGTTATAGTACCATCCAACCTGACAGAACTGGAGAGGATCTGCAAGGAGAAATGGCAGAGCATCCCCAAATCCAGGTGTGATAAACCTGTTGCATCTTTCCCAAAAAGACTCATGGCTGTATTCGATCAAAAGAATGCTTCTACTAAATACTGGGTCAACAATTCAGTGTTTTTCCATCAATATGGGGGTGCTGTGTGTGCATTAATGAGGAAAAATGATTTTAGCAAATAGCTGCAATATAACAAAGAGTGAAAAATATAAGGGGGTCTGAATAATTTCCATATCCACTGTATATATACATTTTTATTCTTTTGCCCATTTTTAATAAAAATAATAAAATAAACAAAATAAATTAAAAATGTTTTTGGTAATCATTAAAAGTCTTTTTATGTTGCTGATTTTTATACCGTTGTCCTGCCTCAGAAGCCTGTCCGAAATCAGTTTCAGAAGGTACTATTAAACACAAATGCTTTAGTGATTGGCTTATGTTGCAGAAAGTAAAAAATCTGCTGGAAAAATCTTCCAGAGGAGAAACAGATTGCTTCAAAGCCAGGTAATAAATTCGATCATTAGGTAAACACTTGAATCTGGGTAAAGAACTACTAAGTTCTTAAAAATTGTATTTTTCTTTGGGCAAGTGTTACCTTGCCTCAGGCACCAAGTGAGGTTGGGCTAAAGCTCTTGCCCCCTCAAAAACATCGACACATGATGCTCTTGTCAAAAGTGATGTTTCTGCTTTAGAGTTGGCTTTAAAAATGCATCTTCACCTCAAGACCTCAGAATGAAATGGTATTTTTTGACCCCAGACCACGAGAGAAAATGGTCTGTTTGAGGGGAGACTCCCCGGTGCCTGCTTCTGTCATTTTGTGTCTAGTGATAGGGTATTGGGTGGGATTCGGAGCTCAGTGTAAGGAATTGTGTTGTCACGTTGTGTTTGACATGACCTCAGTTTGTTATGGCCTCCTGTGAAGTACTGCGGCTTCTTATGGACTTTTAGGTCTACGTACATTTAGGTTTGTTTGCTTGGTTGACATTTGTGTTTATAGTATTTATCAATATACAATAGTTATTTTAGTATCGTTATACATTACATGTTCTGAAAATATTGGTTTAGATGGATTTAAATGTAGCTGTAGGCTTTTTCTTAATGCAGAACCAAGTATCTATTTCTGAGTCATTTCTCAACAGGCTTTGTAAGATCTGCCCTTTATAACAGTAAGTTCTAGACTCTGTTCATTTAACAAAGAACACATTAATTTGCATCCTCTGGGAAGTATAACATACAATAATTATGCAGCCTCAGAGAGTCTCAGTCTTAGATCAGTCAGAGATATTATCATGAGGGATGATCATTTTTAATTAGGATCCATTAAGTGACTGTACTCATACATTATGCATGTGTCTTTAATTGCAGTAAACAGCCTATGGCATGACAGGTTAAACCACAAGGGCATGACAGAGATGGCAGTATCACTGGAAAAAAAGAGTTATTACTGTTAGTAAGGCGGAGAAGGTGTGATGGGGGCCGGATCCTTCCCAAACCCCCTTATTAGTTAATTTAAAACACAAGAACAAGTATGCATAAACATGCACTTGTAAAAAACGAGGTGATCAGACAACTTAAGAAATGAAGGCAACAGTTTGCATGGCTTGTTTTCCAGTTAAATTGATCTAGTGTCTTGCCTGTGCTTTAAATGTCAAGTCTTACTGTGTAATCGAGAAGGGTAAAACTGCAGCCTGGAGATCTCCAAAGGGGTGGGAGCTGCAACATAGGGCATGGCTTCCTCCCATTGACCCAGTTTTTTTTCTTCCAATCAACTTCATTGCAAACTCCACCCCACAGATGATTCTAAAGATCGTATTGGTTGTGCCAATCACAGTGTTAATTTCCTACACTATACTTACCCCTAAGCCTACCCTACACCTGACCCTAACCTTAACCAGTGAATTTGGTGGTAATTAGCGTGGTAAAGAAAGGTAATTGTAGTTCAGGAGATAAACAGTTAATGAGATTATGTGATATGAGATTGCCGAGATGGGTTGTTCCGTAACTCCCCAACTGGACCTCACTGGACAATGGACTACACCCAGCCACACTACCCCCTCCTACCCTGCCAGTTTTAAGCCCCGGGACACCCCCATTGTTTACAACAAAGCAATAGAGTAACATATTTTCCCTGCGCTGCTTTGAAACGGCTCGTGGGTGATTCTGGTTTATATCATGAGCAAGAGGTTTAAACTCCTGTCCCAATAACACTGACCATGAACTCTAGGCCCTGCTCTTTAGGAGAATATTGATTTATATAACATGTTTTATTTTTAAATGAAAATCAATAACAATTGGTTGAAGCCAGCCAACTTTGGAAGGCTCAGCTCTGCAGTTATACCCACTTGGTGTAATCTGCAGTCATAATAAATGTATCTCAAATCATTTTTTTTTATTGATAAAGTAAGGATAAAAATGACAAAATGAACAACAACGGTGTAAATAAATCTTGCTCACAATCAGAAAATGCAACCATTTTAATTAGTCATTCCCCCGCGCATGCTGGGAAAGGGAAGTGGGAACGGTAGAGAAGGCCCATTTGAGCTCACTTTAATCATTAAAGTATTAAATTAAAGTCTCTAATTAGCCTATTGATTTGACATATTAAAAAATAAAAAAAGAAAGAAATTACTTAAGTACTTGTAAACCTTTAATTATTTTGGCTTTATTTATGCGACCTACGAGCCATTTTAGCGTATATCATTATCAGCCACAGATAGATTTTCAGCATTTTCTTGCACTAATTTATATGAAGAACACTGTAAATTCAAACTAAATTCAAAGAGAACTGTACTCTTACTGGTGGCTGAAAACATCATCAAATAATCTAAATGAGTAATGAATGAACATACCAGGGATGGGATGTATATCTCTTTTTGAATGATGCCTGTTCCAGTTCTGCTGTGGGTCTGTTTATTATAGCGGAGGACTGTGTCACACGTTAATGAAGTCATGGGAGTACACTGAGTGGATGTGTATTTCCCTCCGAGGAATGACCTACATTAGCCAACCTCAATCAATCTGTCTCAAACATTCCGCTGTGCTTTTCCTATCATTGTAACCGGATGAAGTAGTCTACTTTGCCGTAAGTTAGTAATGCCTACTTCGATCAATTCATTGGACAAATTTACTCAAGCTTACATTTATTGTGTGTGTGGATTGAGAAGAAATGGCGTTTCCTAACGAATTTCAGGAGGAACGTGTACAAACGATTGCAGCTGCCGCCGATCTCCTCATTACTAATTACCCGATCAGAACTCCTCTCCTCCACTATAAATACAGTATCTGCGTTTTTTGACTTCCACCACCTTCACCTACTGCCACCAGAGCCGGGGCTAGACCGAAGGAGAGGGCCCAAACATACCAGACTTCTCTTCCGGGTTTTTCCATTTTGGTTCGCCGATACCATAACTGCTTCAACTACTATCGCCCGGTTAGCAACTCATCATCTTCTTGCCGCTTCCACCGGCCTTCACTTCCAACGCAGGGCTCCGAGCATCAGTCAACCCACGCCTCCTAGGGGTAAACCTCCTAGGGATCAGGTGTCCCCCTGACACTCCGCCAAACAAGCATACTTTTATCGATCGCAGAGGAAGTGAGAACTAGAGAACTGAAATCTTTTTCCACTCAGACTGAGGTTTTTGTGGATATCACATATTTGCTTTCATCATAGTTGCATCATAGACAACTTGAACCCTAAAATGTGCAGTGACTGTTTATTAGGAATTTAGTTGAACCAAAAATTTTAATTCTGTAATTTTTGATGCTTTAAAAAAAGACTTTTATTTTTACCTTTGGAATTGCAAATATGACACCACCTTTAAATGCACTTAAAAATAATGACTTGTTTTAACTTATAATAAGAAAAGTGAGCGAAAAATGTACTGCATTTACTGTTGAGTTTATAGAGGATTAATTGAAGTTAATTAGCATTAGACAAATATTTAAAGCTGCTAAACCCTAGAAATATTGATTCTGTTTATCAGATTGACATCAGGTATGTGATACAGGTAGTGTGCTTTGAAAAATATGCCAGTTATAATGGTTAAAAGAACAACTTTACATCTGGCTATCTTATTGCTTACAGCCATTTTTGATGAAATGCAAATACAGAGACAGGCTAAATTAATTTGGCCTTCAACTTGCTGACCATTTTCAAATAAAGTCTGAAATTAAAATGTGAGAAAATAAAGACTCAGAAGTGCAGTTCACTGCAGTCAGAGAGTGACGTGTGTGGAGCTGCCGTGGTTATCAACGATGTTACAGCTCTGTTTGCATGGGAGTATCTCTCTTTTATCATCTGATTGATATTTTAAATCTGTTTCCTGGTGCTTCAAATAAACTTTGCAATTGGAAGTGTTTTCTGCAAGCGTTTTCCATTATCTGTTCCTGACACCAATTCTGACAAAGCTAAATGAGATGCATTGAAGTGAATGAACCGTTTGCAGCACATGAATGTTCAAAGTTGATCTATTTCTCATTGTCTGAATATTCAAATCATTGCAGTTCCTCTTTTGCTTCGGGATATGTAACTTCACTGGCTGCCATTCAACATTTTATGGATGTGGATCCATGAAATTGCACTGCAGGCTTTTAAGGTAAATTTGATTGAACAGCAGCACATGCATATGAGAAAACATCCAGCTCATTTTCTGCAAATTTTAGGTGAAAGCTTCTCGGGTCGATGCTGTTGTGTAAACATACCTCATTATTACTGCTCAAACTCTCTTCATATTTTCGACAGAGTATTAGACAAACGTTTCGTTTTTTGATTCACACACAAATTTGAAAGATGCTCTTGAATGAAACAGGATCAAAAGAGGCAAGAAGGCACATAAAATAAGGATGCCAGTGAACACCAAAATCGCTCTTTGTATAGTAAGTGTGTGTGTGTTTGTGCCGGTCTCATTGGTTAGCGGGGGTAAAGCCTGTTTGAAGGCAGTGTAAATCAGACAATGTTGTCCTTTATTCCCTATTAATGATGACAAGCCTTAACCCTGGTACATTATTACTAAAACCTCGTGTCTCTCTGTATCAGTAACCTTTAAAAGAGAGGTAGGCTGACGATAAGAGACATGAAGTGAACACTTTTATAATGAAATTTTCTCTGAAAATGAGGCTGTCCCTTGTCCTTACGTAAAGATCATGTCTGTGTGTGTGTTGTTAGAGCAGCACTTGAAGATGATGGAAACTCAGCTAGACATTTTCAAACAACTTTCCTCCCAATATCCCACCATCAAATAATAACCTTGGTCTGGCTGCTCCTCTTCATGAAACTATATGTGTGTGGGTGTATTTGTTTATCTATTTTTGTGTGTGCAAACATGATTCTGCAGCAACAAAGTAAGCTTTACCTTCACAAAAGCGTCTGTTCTCATTTTTAGACTTGTACCACATACGCAAAATAGCACAAGCACAAATACTCTTTCTACTGCCAGGTTAGATAATAGTCTACTGGTTTTTTTATGTGCAAGATATTTCATGCGCTGCTGGCTGGTACATTGTGGATATGTATTGTCACCTATCAGAGGGTTTTCAGACTTCTTAATGTTAGTGCTTTTTTGATGTAAAATAGAAGTGCTACTGTGTATTTTAATATTTAAAGGTGGATTGAGTATTTCTTTAACTTGGGTTACAATCACTGTTGTTGGTGTACAGATACAGGTTCACCTGTTGTCTCAGCTAGTAAAAAACGAGTAAATGTCTGTATAGTACATTGCTCTTTGCATCACCAAACTATACGCTAGTATTGCATCACTTGTTGTTGTTACAAACCCATAAAAGCTTGAAAGCCATGAGGCTTGTTACTGTCCCTGCAATTGACTGCCAAACAATTACCACTGTCAAGGTCCAGAACAGTATGAAAGACATTGTCTACAAGCTTCAGCTGCCATCAGTGATTCAACTGGAACTTTGTGAAGTGACGAGAATACTTTTGTACAGAAATTAGAAATAGCAAGATTTTATTTAACAATTAATAACGTGTCACTGTAGCGCCTTTTTGGAGAGTGTTTCTAGACCTTGACAGTGTTCATTACTTGTCAGTCAATGGGACAGTCACAAACCTCCTGATTTTCATCCATAATGTCTTAAATTGTGTTCTGACAATGAATGAAGCTTTTACAGGTTTCGAATGACATGTAAGTAAGTGTCACCCGCATCCTCCACACCTACCTTGGACTCATTCACTCATATGCTGCGTCCGAAATCGCTTACTTCCCTACTTTATAGTACGCGAAAAATAGTATGCAAAGCGAGTAGTATGTCCGAATTCACAGCATTCGAAATTCAGTAGGCGAGAAGTACCCGGATGACCTACTGTTTCCGGCCAAATTCTATAGTAGGCATACCATGAACACTTTCCTATACCATTAGGCTCTGGAGTGGAGGCGTCATATTCGAAAAATTTCTAGTGTGAGTACAACAAAACTTTGTTTATCGTGATTAAATTACACTTGTTTAACACAATCTAAATAAACGGATGACTTATTGAAAGTTTACATTTCTGGGCTGTTGTGATGACGCGTGACAACATCAATATGGCGGATGTAGTACGTCCGAATTCCATTCATACTACCCCTATTTATACTATATAGAACGTACTTTTTAATGGTCAGGTAGTATGTTCAATTTTAAATGTAGTACCTACTTAAGCAGTATGCGATTTCGGACGCAGCAATAGACTCCATTTCCCATCATGCACTGAACACCCACACCTGCTCAGTAATTACCACCCTCAGCTGTTGTCTATCACCACACCCACTCACACTCACTATTTAACCGGCATATTCACCCATAGACGATCGCTAAGCATTATCTTGACCTGGTTTGTTTCAAAGTGTTCATTCCCATGTTTGTTTCCCTTCCCGTGTTTGTTTTCTTAGTTTTGACTTTGGACTGTTCTCTCTGGATTGTTTGATTGTTCGCTGCCTCACTTCATCTCTGCCTGTGTACCTCCACCCTGCTTCTGCCTTGTCCTAATTGTTCTGTGTGCTAGTGTTTTGACCCTGCCTCTCGACCTTGGATTAGGAAGCTTTTCATATGGATCCGCACATCCACGTCCACGTCCCTGTTATTACAGAAAGTCAATAATGACAAAATTTTCATTTTGGGGTGGGGCGATTTTGAAAAGGCTAGCAATGAAAGCATAAGATCCCAACGTCGCTGCAAATCACTCTTCAAAGCCATCCCTTTAGCAAATTAATGAACGTGCACAGTCAGATCAGCAGCTAGTCAGTGTCACAATGAGAGGTGGCGTTGACGGAGAGGTGAACGCAATGCTCAAATTCAAATAAAAAAAATTCTAATTTTATTTGTCACATACACAGTACGATATGCAATGAAATGCTTATACGACCACCCGTGACCTTAAAAATTAAATGCTGTCGGATTACCACCAAAACATTACAGTACAAAGCACATAATATTGCAATAACAGCCTATCATAGTCCTCATAGATAATCCATGAACATTGTATGATCCTACGCTTTCTGCTTTTCTGTCTTCCAGTCAAACAAGCAGATACAGCTTGTGCAGCACTGTTGGAATAGGCTATGTGCAACTTGTGCTTGTATTCGAAAAATAATGTCTAATAGTTTGAGGCCATTTCACAAATTCAGTCATCAGCTACCCTTCCTCTTCCTTTCTAACAATTTTGGTTACCGAACATTTGGTCCATCCCTACTTAAAATGTACTAGAGAGTCAAAGTGAGTTGTATGTCATCTATTTCTTTAATTCCGTTTTTCATTTTATAGTGAAAAAAACACTCAATCGAGAACACAAATTCTTTATTTGGCTCATATACCCACATTGTGCAACATCCTTGCAAGAAAACTCCTAGGATATGTTTAAAAGGCTGTTTTTGGATCAATATATTGTGGCATGTAGTGAAAAGATGAAAAATGGAGGTGCTGGAGGGAAGAGGACAAGACAAATCAGGACTAAGAAATCAAAGTCAAACTCTCATTAAAGGATCAACTCCTGTCTCTAAACCTCGGGGAAAGATGGATTCTCCCTCCACATGCCTGTGAGTTTATCATTACAACTAACAGGCTCCTTCAGCAAAAAAATGATTGTTTTGCAAAATTTAAGATGAGAGCTAAAAAAAAAGTTTAACAGCACCTGCTGTTTACAGACTCAGACTGCGGTTCAAGGTCTTTCAGTTGAAAATATGGTTGTGTGAAAAGCTTTTTTATACAGTCAGTTAAACAGGTTCATAAAATTTGCCATCAGAACTACTATAAATTGCTTTAAGTAATGACCCCCTGCGCTTAAAATAGACAGTGATTCATCTTTATTCATTCAATTCTCCTCTTAATGATTTTTCTGTTTTTATGTTGAGATATTAAAGACAATGAAAGTCAAGCAAAGTTGCCACAACTTACTTAAGCTATTTGTAGATTGTCTTTGAGGTTTAATATTTTTAACATGAAATACGACTGACCAGATCATCTCAGTTTCTCAGCTGTATGCTTTTCTCATTTCTAAAATATCAGGGTGTCTACATTGTGTTTTGGTGGGGTAAAGTAGGGATGATTAAGAACACAGGGCTTTTTCTGACCCTCTCTCAGAGGAAGGAGAGCTGTTCTGACATGGTATGATCCCACTAAGTGGCTTTGCTGGCAGGACAGACGTGTCTGTGCTTGAACGATGCAGCTTGTCCTCACTTCACTGGGTTCAGGGCTCTCTGGGAACGGGTCAGTGTGAGTAAACCCGGCTTGAACTCTCACTATGCCTCTACATTCATGCGAGCGTAATGCAACTAAAGAAGCGCTCGCGCTATAATTAGCAAATCTGTCTACGTGCAAGAGAGGGAGGTTGTTAGGGTTCTACACCATTTACAGTCTAATGTTTCATAAAAAATAGAAATTGCTGTAATAATTCTACTTGGCTATAATGTAACTACAGCTTACATTTTGGTATCAGCCATTTAAAATAATTGGATCAAAAGACATTTGTAATATCGAAAAATATTACTGATTACTAAATAAATGCTGATCGTTTAGACTTTTTTATTCATCTTGAAACAAAATACTTTAAAACAGTAAGCAGTTGATTTTAACCTTGACAATAATTAGAAATGTTTTTTGAGCAGTAAATCAGCATATGATTTCTGAAGGATCATGTGACACTGGATGATAATGAATGATGATCAGAATTCAGTTTATTACAGTACATTTTTCAAGAAAATACATAGTTTTTTTGTTTTATTTTAAAGCACATGTTCTGCATGACCGTATTCTACAGCCCTAATCCTAACCAGTACCCAAACCTAGCAGCTATTAACTAATAATAAGCAGCAAGTTAGTAGTTTATTGAGACAAAAGTCATATTTAATTATTTGTTAACAGTAAGTATTGGACCTTAAAATAAAATGTGACCAAAATTTCACATTTAATTCAATGTGTGCTGTTTCTTTGTGATTTTTATGAAACTTACTAGCAGTTTATCAGTAAAGATCCAAAGTCAATCCTACGGCAAATTGTTCAGGTTTTCTTTCTTATTATTTCTATGCAGGACAGGCAAATATCTTCTAAATATGATTCATTTCCTGTGTAGTCCTCTCTCTGAGGGAACTGATGCCAAGGCATTTTGATTAGTATAAAAAAAAGTCTAATAACTGTCATGAATTATTGATAGAGAAAGATGGGGGGGCATATATAAGAACAGGTGACTTCAGATGACACACAAGGTTGTTCATGCTGATACAGTAGAAGTGGTGGAGAGTAACCATGGAGACAGCTGCTTTGATGTAAATTTGTTGGTATCCGCATGTGAGCACATAACATGTAGATAGTGATCATTCAATATGACACAGCAGACACTGTACAGCAAAATCTTGGTATTCAAGTTTTTTAGTGTGTGTAAAGTGAGTTTATATGGATAGCTTTCGCAGTGCATTTGAGCAACTCAAACTTTGGATCTTTGTTTATTGACTCACTAAAAGGCTATTTTTTGCTCACCAAGGCTACACATATTATTTTTTAAATACTATACAATCAGTAATATCTTGAAATGTTATGACAATAATTCTTATAGCGCTTTTCCACTGCATAGTACGGTACGGTACGGTTCAGTACAGCTCACTTTTGGGAGGTTTTCCACTGGGAACAGTACCTGGTACCTGGTCCTTTTTTTAGTACCACCTCAGTCGAGGTTCCAAGCGTATTGATCAATATGATGCAAAGTAGTAGTATAGTAGTAGTAGTATAGTAGTACAATAATTTGAGTCAAAGTCAAATTGTTCCATTTTCCAATTAAAATTTTCCATTGCTATACAAAATTACATTTATATAAGGATAGTGTATTTGAACCAGAAAGAAAATATTCTAGCTGTATTTCAATAACAGGCTCCCATTGTAGCATCTAATCCTATATTGTGTGACAACATAATGCTGTTATGCAGTTTTTTACCTTGACAAAAGGAGCAGAAATGTTTTTTTTACAAAAATAAACATCCAGTTAAAAGTATTTTCTTTGCAGCGCGTTGTTATCAGTGATTTTTCTATGCAATCTTTACACCTCAGTCTGACTTGTAAAAGTTTTGTTATTCTTGTTATTGTGCCTGTTTTTCTTATGCTATTTGTTCCAATGCTATTTTTGCTATTTTGTTTCTAAGAAATGTGAGTTAGCCGAACGCGAATTAGCATGTCCTGTAGCTGTCTCTCTAGAGTAATCTGGGAAACATCTCCAGGGTGCTCGTTTTGTTGGCACAGACCTGCTGGAGCTCATGTCAACAGTAATGATTGAAATTCAGAGGAAGGGTAAATGTCAAACCATGTTTGCTGTCTGCTCTTATTTAGCATTCATGTGCGATAGTTAGAGAGATAGCTGGTGAAGGTCTCAGCTTTGCTGTCTTCTTCCATCCCGTCTGTGAGTGATCACAGTGACTCCTGAATGCTGGGGAATTAATAAGGGATGTTTCTACAGGTTAATATTCCCTTCTTCCAGCTGTGCAGGAGTGTGTGTATAAACGTTAGGATCTGACTGGTGTATATGTGTGCCGGTAGGATTAGGTCATTTCAGGTAGGATTAGGTCATTTTGTCATTTCAGTAGTTTCAGGGCTATCTTGTCAGGATCTATTTAAATACACTGAGCAGAGACAGAAAATAATGTCATTTCACATCCTCAGCCCTGACGGATTAGTTCACCCAAAAATGAATCGTTTTGTCATCTGTCATTATTTTCTCCAAAACCCGTATAACTTTCTTCTTACCTTAAAACATTAAAGGACATTTGAAAAAAAAAAAAAAAAAGTACTTATCGTTCTTTCCTAATTTAATAAAGAGGCTACACTACCATTCAAAGGTTTTGGCTTTTTAAGATTTTTTTATTTTTTCTCCTTTCCTCTGCACATAAAAAGCAGGTAAAAACTGTAATATTCTGACATGTACATTTTGTAAAATCCAATTTATTTATTATTTATTAAAAATATTTTTCAGGATTCTTTGATGAATAGAAAATTCAAAAAAGCATTAATTTAAGTAGCAATCTCTTTCTTTTAACATCAATTTGACACTCAAATTTAACACAACTAACGGCATCCACATGATTTTGGATTTGTATTCTATGCTTTTAGTCACTAGTTTTCAGTGACTATGCTTCACGTGGTTATTAACACTATTATTATTGATATTCTTCCCCTCCATTGAGCATGAGAACCATTAGTCAATGACTAATTCATTTCTGTGAACGGATTTAAACAATTCATTTAAAAGATTCATGACAAACATTCATGAATCAGACATCTCTAAAGACGAATACAAAAATGAAAGTGGAGTCATGAAATAGCCATTGATGCATAGAGGACATGCAGTTATCATGTAGATTACTTTTATGATGCTTTTATGCCATGTCCTCATTCACTTCCTTTTTGTTGAGCAGCCAAGATCCACGGAAGAGCAAAAGTCACACAGGTATGAACCAGCATGAGGGTCTGTAAATGCTGGCAGAATATGCATTGCTTTCCTATTTAATGAACTTTCATGATCTTCTACACTGTAGCGTCGGGTATAATTGCATCTCCTGAGACATAGCTAAATGTGTCTCTTCCTAATTGTAAGTCATTTTCTTTTAATTGTAAGAGCTCAGAGTCTGGCAGGCACATTCCAAACAGTCTTGATCTTCACTCAACTGGTGCTCTGCACTGCTAATGGAGCTGAGGATTATGGGATGCAGACACGTGAACTAAAGATATCCTGAGCTGTCTGTATCAGTGACAGTGCTAATGAGAGGTACTGTGACCACATATCTGCTCTGACGACTGAACCGTGAGCTCTTTGTCTTCTATTCTTCTGCACTTTTCTTCTGCACTTTATTACATGGCTCTCGGGAGTACTTGTAATGACTGGTCACATGCAGTGCTGAGCAGGCCAATATCATATAATGATCTTAAATATTAATAGTTGATGTCCACGGCAATATACACTCAACAAAAATATAAACGCAACACCTTTGTTTCTGCTCCGAT
>JAUMHI010000039.1:2076263-2105180 GCA_032359435.1 Enteromius unitaeniatus | reverse complement strand
CATAAGCTTGTTTATGTACATATACAGTACTTCACTTTTACATGTCTCTCTGAAATGAGGAAAAACAAATAATTTTTAATATTTGACAATGCAGATAAAATCAATACATGCACAATTAAAACATCTATTAAATGGCACTACAATTCACACAAGTTGACTGTACATTTTCAGTACAGGTGTTGGTGTTCTTGTGTTATGCTCTTGTCTTAGTTTAAGCATATTTTTTTTAATAAAAGTCATTGTGTGCTTAATGTCAACAGGGTATTGCACATTGAAAAGAAAATAGACTTCCACAGCCTGTGTCATGTCGATGTCTGCCTCTCTTATGATGTTCACATTATCCATTATAATGCTGACGCTTTCAGCCACAATGGTTGGTGTAGGACCTTTGGGTTCCTGTAAAACAAACATTTTACCTTTTGAGTGCTTTTCACCAATTAACAGAAATTATCATATAGACTTAAAATTACCCCATAATATACTCACTAACAAGCCAAACAATGTGTATGACTTTGTTTCTTCAGTTGAACACAATCTGAGATATATTTAATGATAAAAAGCTTTGTAATGTGTTTGAATGTCACCATTAAAGATGACTGAAGAACATTCACCATGCTACCACGTCAGCTCCACTTTGATTACTTTGAATCTCATCGGTTCTTTCGTTCTTGTATCTTGGCAAATTAAATTTTTTTTATCTCACTAACGTACCATCTGTACGTACCATTTTGCTTTAGAAGACAAGTATTAACCCCTGGAGTTGTACAGATTTCTTTCATGATTTAAATTGGGGTGCTATTCAATAACATTACAAAGCAGTGTAAACAGTTCAAAGCTTATGACTAAGGAAGAGTGAGTAAATTATAGGGTACATTTAATTATTATTATTTATTTATTTTTTACAAATTTGGCATAAGGGTGAGTAAACTGACTAATATTTTTAAATTTGCATGAACAGTTCCTTTAATTCAAGTCAAGTGCATCAAAAGTTAATGAAACTACAGAAGACTATACTTACACTATCTACACAGTACAAGAACAAGCTAATCATTATCTTCGTCTGTTCAGGGTTGGAGCTCAAAACTGCACGAAAATAGATCTCGTGCCAAAGTTAAGAACTTCTAAACCTTTTAACATAGGCCTGGGAAAAAAACTGAGTATGTATGAAACTGCGACGAAGCTCGTCTCCTTATAACACAGCTATCTTATTGTAGTTGACAATTTCATTAACATTAACAAGGAAATAAAGGGATACTGTATCTTAATTCATTTAAAAACCGGAGAAAAATCTATTTAACAGGACTTTCTAAACCTACGGCCGACGAAGCCCGTCAGTACTAACGTTACATGACAGCAGTGTTTTAACTGAGGTAAAGTGTGCTTCTAGTATCAGTATTTAACACTAGGGCTACTCTAACCAATATAAATATTAACTGTAATACTAAATATTTCAGCAAAATCATTTCAAAAATGTAAAAACTTAACTTACCTGAGGGTTTGAAAGGGTAGAAATGGCGGACTCTCGACTCTTCAAAAAAAATTATTATTTTTCTTCACGAAGTGTAAAAAGTTAAACTATAATATATTAGGAAATATCATGCTAAAGTTTCATGCTAATGTACAGCTAATTAATATTTGTTTACTCTTGTTTTTGACTACAGCAGTCAAAAAGCTTTGTGAATGTGTTGTGTAATCTTTAGTTTACACTTCAGTCATAAAACTTTATTATAATTATAGAATTATAGAACCATTTTAATAAAAAAAGGTTCTTTGCTATGCAAGGGTTCTACATAGAACCATTTTTTTGGTAAAAGGTTCTATTGGCCAAGTACTGAACCCCAGGGTTCTATATAGAACCTCGAGGAACCCTTTTTTTTAAGAGTTTAGTGCTAAATTAGCACAATATAACATTTTTAATATAACATAAAAAATTATATTTTATTCCAAAGGTGTCCATAGTTGATCAAATTTACAAAATATTTTGTGTTGGTTAGATTTTTAAAATAACATCTTAATTTTATTGTCTTGATTTTGTCATGCATGCAAAATCTGTCCTACAAAGTACATCATTTTGGCTTTTTTTGGAAAACAAGTTTGGAAAAGAATTAAGAAAAATGTAGGCATGTCAGATAGAAAGGGATGCAACACTGTTTTTGTATATAGTACACAAGGTCTAAATTAATGGCTTCATTTACAAGCATAACATATACATGGCATGATACATGACCAGTAACAATAGCCTATTACAACTCACAAGCATTCACAGGAAGTAACAACACGTTTGAAGCGAACTATCTAAATACAAGCAATAAAAGGGATCTTATTACTACTTATTTAGACATTTCACTGAGGTGGAGAACACGGAATCTCACAAATCCTCTTCTCTTTCCTCAAGCAAGAGACATCTCCCCATTTGTCTCCCTTTAAGATAACGCAGTCTTCACCATGCAAAGGATTTTCAACTTTCCAGTCATCTGGATCAGACTCCCATCTAAAATAACGATTAACTTATCGGTTACATATATGAGGTCAAGTACAGATTAATGGAGAAAAACAACTGTGTTGGAAAAAGCTTACTTTCAATGGTTTAAGAAGAATTTTAAAATGATACTTGCAAGGGGTTGTTTAAGGGACTGTTGTCCACCCAAAGCCACACACTCTCCATCTGGCTGTCGCTCAGGCCAATCCAGTGATAGTCATCTACACCATTTACTCTTTTGGAAAGAAATTCCTACAACACAGAAATAAGTGCTTCTGTCTTATGCAGTGAAATTCAGAGTCTAGTATTTTAACATGCAAACTAGAGTGTTTCTTTATCTCTGCCATCATCATACTGCCCTGTTTTTAATGTACCTTAACTAATTCGTTTGTAAAATCGCCCAGCATAACATGATATACTCCAAGTAATTGTGCAAAAATTTAATTTTTAAGTAATCAAAAATTTACATTTGTAAATTTCCTGAAAAGGAATAAAAGGTTGGACTTTTACTGTACCTGAGTTCATTCCCTGTGAAAACTGCACTAATGTAATTATTGGTACATATTTTGTGGCTTGCTAAGTGCACCTAGGTACATTTATGTCATGAGGCCATAGTCCTAATTTGTACCTGCTCATCTGTATTGTTGATGATGACCAGATCTCCACCTAGATCCTGACAGCGTCGTCTGCTGCTGTTCCAGTCCATGATATCAGTGGAGAATACATAGAATGTGCCCTGTGCTCTGATCCACTTCTCTTTTAAATCTGCATAGATAGTTTAGCTTAATAAAGATGTACAGGAAGTGCGAAAAAAAAAAATCTGGGTGTGTGGTTAAGCTGAAACCAGATGGATGAGAAAAAAATAATATTTAGAAGTGCATAACTGTATTTAATCTTGTGTACGTCTGAATTATTGAATAAATGGTGTTGCTAATCAAATTCTGACCTAAGAAATATAGAAATGGCAAGTATACGATAAAACACAACAACACAACTCAAACACACGGTATTGTGATGTCGGGTCAACTACATTTTGTGATACTCTTGCTGCTCTCCCTATTTTTTTTTTTTTTTACAATAGACAATATGGAGATGCTTTTTCCTATTTATGAATTAAAAATGACTTTACTGTACCTGAACAGTAGTTTGGTAGACTGTGGTTTTTAATGTTCATGCAATTTATTTTCATGATTGGTTGAGCATCTAAAGGCAATCCTGTGGAAAGAGTCAAATCGGTAACCCTATCAAGCTAACGTGCTTGTACTGCACTGGATGAGGAGAAATGATTACTAACCTGAATTTAAGCGGTTTCTTTTGGTGATATCTGTAAAGCATTGTCGTGCAGTTGTAGACCCCACTGAAACAACTGGAACATTTAAAAAAAAATGATTTCAACACAATAATGAATGCAAAGTTATGATGCAAAATTGCTGGTCACTGATCAAATCAAATCAAATGAGTAAAACCTAAAATATACTCACACAGGTATGCCAACACCACATTTGCCACCAGAGACAGGAAGAGGAGAACTGAGCATTTCCTCAGCATTTGCTTACAACAGTGCCCTGCACAAGCAAATATGGCAATACATTTAATATGCATATGCATATAATTTTATTCACAAGTTTTGGATTTCGTATTACTTTTTTTCACATACTTTTATCCACTTGTAAGCAAAATGTGCAAAGAGAATGCTCAAGTTCGTCAGAACCTTAATGTGTCTGCATAATCAATACTTGACCAGAAAACTCAGAGGTACTAATATGCATTACAAATGCAGGAGAAAGGAAGGAATATCAAAACATTAAACACTTAGATATTAGATATTTCTATAACTTAGATTTTTTAATGCCGTGAGCATATTTGGGAGACTGTATTAGGTCAATATTCCATAAAAGTTTTTTAGCAAGGGTAAGAAACACACTTACTCTCATCTTTATCCGCTGATGTCAGTTTGCGGTCTGATAAATAGTTTAAATAAACATGTTCAGTCATCTTTTGTCTGAAGAGAGATTGTTACAGTGTATCGCAGTGATCAGAGAGAACTGAAGCACTCTGGATTCGTGTAACAAAATTCTCATGACGAAAGACAGGTTTCTGAGGGCTTCATTTAACCACACCAACCAAATAACGGTATTTGCAAAAGTTTCCAGACAGCAACTTATTAATCATGTCGGTTATAACTGTTGTGATACTTAATATGCCTTTTAAGCTGGTATTATTTTCCTATTATTATTTATTATTAATATTATTAGATTTTTTTCTATTGGTTACAATAATAATTCACTGTTAACAGTACTAGTTTATTTCTTGTAAAAGGATAAAACCACTGAGATGAGCTACAACAAAATACGATAAACAGCAATGAACACACACATTAAAATTGATAGGACAAAAAAGTTGATGTCTTAAAAATATATACTATCTAAAACAGAACATTTTAGAAATACCTTTCTTGCTGTGAAAATTAGACAAAGGAGGATGTGGTGCACAGATATGTATAAGAAACATCTAAAAAGGACAATTTGTAATTATTCTCTTGACTTACTAGTGCTAACAAACTTTATTTAACTTGAATGTTAATAAATGGTGCTGAAAAGGCATTCTTACATGTTAAAGTGTTAAAATGCATTTTTTGCCTGCTATCCATAGCTGACAGCCTTCATTCCTCTGCTAATCTTTTATCTACAAAATGCATAAACCCACACAGAAAAAAATACACAAAATATTTTTTTTTACTGCATTAATGCATGCATTCTTGTACATTACACATTGTCATGAAAACTTAATGCCTTCTAAAACTATATGAAAAACTATGAAAAGTATGATATTTCAGTAGATTCCCATATCAAACATGGCACAGTAGTACGAAAATATTCAGTATTTAAACAAGCGCACAGTGAAAAAAAAATCAACCACAAAAAAGTAACACTGTAGGTCTATTGAAGGCATGGGATCTCACAAATGCTCCTCTCCTCTCTCAAGCAAGAATTTTTTTTTTCTGTTTTTCCTTTGAGTACAGCACAGTTAGAGTGTCTGGAGTCCAGATTTGCCCAGTTTTCATCCTTGTTCCCAGCCCAGTAGAAATGAGATTCACCAGTCACACATAGTCTCTGAGCAAGAAATTCCTGCGTCACAAACACATGATCTTTATTATAAAATTATATATGCATAGTTTTACTGTGAAAATGAGTATTATAGGAACAATATGTGATGTGACTATATTACACTTGCATCAGTGATCTATTTGTGAACATGCACTGTGGGTTTTCACACCTGTACCCACTTCTCTCATGTTTCTTTTTTTAAAAATATTGGTACAATTTTCTGTGAAATCATGTTCTTATTAATGTTGTACACTTGCCTCAGTGTTGTTTTTTGTTCACACTATTGGTTTTCACATCTGGACACACTTCTCTCATGTTTGTTCCTCTTTTGAAAACACTGGTTTTATTTATAATGCTACTTATAATGTGAAATCTTTATTCAAAAATTATTTGCACATGTTTAATTATTTGCTTTATTAACAAAAATATCTATTATGAGAATAATATGTGATGTCGCTTTATACAGTCTACACTGTATTTGTAATTTCACACTGTGGGGTTTCACAACTGTACTTCTCTCACATTTCTTCCTCTTTTGAAACCATACAGAACACAAAGTTATGTACCTTCTCCTCTTTGTTGTTGATAATGGCCAGATCTCCACCCAGACTCTTGCAATACTCTCTGCTGGAGTTCCAGGTCTTGTTGTAACTGGAGAAAATGTAAAATCTCCCATTGCCCTTAAACCAATGCTCTGGCAAATCTACAGAGACAGTTTTCTACGTTTATCAAGAGGAAACACATTTGTGTGTATGTATTTTAGGCTTGTGGTTTAGCTAGAATCACACGTAGAGGTTGGAAAACAAGCTGAAACCCCACTGAACTGCACCTTACATACATGTGTTTCTACTGTTTTTTTGTAATGACTCACATTTATAAAAAAAAAAAATAAAAAAAAAAGAGAGAGAGAGAGAGAGAGAGAGAGAACGGACATACAACACGAACAAAATGTGTACAGAAGCACATACTCAAAACTGATATTTTACGATATATATATAATATATATATATATATATATAAGGAAAATATAAATGTTTGTTTGGCCAATGTGCGAATAGTAAAGATGATCCACCAGTTCTTGTGTATGCTGAAAAACTAAACATGCATAGTTCTACCTGGGCAGTAGTTTATTGAGCTCCAGTCTTCATCATAAGTGCAGTCTGGGCTACCTTGTTCATCGTCTGAATAGGGGTGTGAGAAATTAGGAAAAACAGTGGATTACCATATATGATTTGAGCAGACATAGATGAAGGATATACCTGAAATTGTGCAGTTTGTTACTGGCTCACAATGCAACAGCATATTGTATTTAGAGACACCTGCAAAAGACAACAAAACGTGTAAAAGTAGTGTAAATGTATACCATTGTATAGTTAGTGGTTTCCTGTGAAATATATATACTCACACAAGTATATCAGCACACCATTAACCAGCAGAGATAAGATGAGGAGAACAACAAGAACCTTGGCACAGACAGGTCCACATCTCTTCTCTCTGGCAGGTTTGCTGCCTAAAAATAATAATTAAAGAAAAAAAAACGTTTACTTTTTACTTTAGTTCTTTAGAATGAGGGTCAAGCGCCTTTTGCACAAAATCTTTTTAAAATCATGAATATGTTAAAAAATATACAATCAGTTAAATGTTGCTATGGTTACCTTCCTCCCACTATACAATGCTCCAACTATTTTTTTGTTGATACTCGTTTTTTTAACTATGATAAAACCTTAGCCAATAATGTAGAAACTAATACTAAGCAGTCCCTGTCGTAGTCTATCTTTCACCTCACTTGGAGAAGAATGTGCTACACACAAGTCTAAACACTTTTTTAATCCTAAATGTGTATTACTATCAAGGAGAATAATAATAAAGCACTTACTTACAAATGAGTCCTTTTTCATCCCGTTGGTGTTGCCATAAATATGGTCAGACATTTTATGGTTGGCCATTTTGTGTTAACCAGAGAAGTGTGCAGCGCTTTGTGTGCCAGTGAAGACACACAGAACAGACACCGCAAGGCAAACCTAATGTCATTTCCTGTCAACGTTACTATGATGATGGTGGGTATTTCAGATTATGTTGTTCTACTTACAATGTTTTTATGTTTGTGTGATCACAAGAGTTAGTCTACTGTTATGTTAAAGTTTCTAAATAATGTTCAAATGTGGAAAAGAAAAATGAATGAGTCGTAATAGTGAAAGGTCTATAACAGATCATACTTTATCATAATCACAACAGCTCTAAATATAGTTAAAGTGTTTTGTTAGTTTGTTCATTGTCATTAATTCAGTTAAATCCTCAAGACAAATTAAGACTAATCTACTTTCTAAAACTTTTCTGGCCAAAATATATTCTATATAGTATATCAAATATATGGTAAATATGTATATATTATATATATCAAATATATGTGTGATGCTCAAAAAATATATATATTTTTGAAATGGAAAATATATTTCTTTTAAGCCAAAATACATTTCATACGTACAATTAGAATTTTGAAATGTATTTACAAAAAAAAAATTATTTATGTATATACGAAAAATGCAATACATTTCAAAATATGTTATAAATATACTGAAAATGTATTTTAGCACATATATTTTTGCCCATTTTTTGCGCATTTTTTAAATGTATTTCAAAATCTATTTCAAAATAAAACATTTTATCGTATGGGTAACTATCACAAGAACAAATGAAAGATTTTACCCTCCAATAAGTTGCCATTCCTGATTAAATCAACTGAATGACATTCATAAATTCAAATTGATATTGTCCTTTAACTTGTATTGCATGAATATAACGAAACTGTCACTTGCTTAAGATGCAGAAAGTTTAAAGGCATCATTGTAAATGGAAGTGTGAAGAAGTATAGTGAAAGATATGATGAAGATAACATTTTATTGTCACCTTTAGTCTTTTTATTTAATTCAAATACATGTCAAGTTTAAAAGACAGAATACATGTTAAGAAATATATGCATTCTCCAAGCAAAACAGCTTATTTCTTTAAATTTGAAAAATACACGCGCACCAAATATAGGACGCTGTTTGAAAGAAATGGAAACAAATATGTCAGTGGAAAACAGAATTCAAGATAAATATACAATTTTTGATGGAGTTTAGAGATTGTCCATAAAATGCGGATGGATTGAATCTTTATTGTACATTTTTTCTGAGGGGCTTAAGCATATTTTACTACCTCTGTGTAAAAGAATGTGTAAACGACATATGGAAATATGATTTAGTAAGAACATGGAATCTCACAAATGCTTTTCTCCTGCCTCAAGCAAAATACATCTCCCCACTTCGCCTCAGACATTCGTCCATTCAGTACAACACAATCTTCACCCAGAGGATTGATAGCTGATTTGTGATCATCAGGTGGCCGTGCCCAGAACCTGACAGATGAAAAAAAAAGAGAAAATGAATAAACAATCAATGAAACATTTATACAGGCACTTATCCAAAGACTTTTCCGATAGGCTGCATGTATAGTGAGTAAAGTGACTTGTGGCCAGGTATGGTGAGCCATACTTGGAATTTGAGCTCTGGATTTAACCCATCCAAGTGCCCACACACAGCAGTGAACACCCCCAGCATTCCCAGACGGTCTCCCATCATAGTACTAACCAGGCCCGAGCCTGCTTAGCTTCTGAGATCAGACTAGATCTGGGAGCTGGCATAGGCGGTATGGCCGTATCAACAAAATTTTAATGAATACTTGCCTAAGATGATCCCTGGTGTTGTCCACCCACAGAAATTCACCTTCAGTGTGGCTATCCGTCAGACCAATCCAATATAATGTGTCTGTGCCAATAGTGTGTATTGTCTCTGCGAGATAACTCTATGAAATAGAAATTCATTTATTTCATTTATTATGTCCAATGCACATACATTGAAGTCAAAAGTTGACATACAACTTACAGAATCTGATACCAAAATAAGAGGTATCAAATAAATACATGTTATTGTTTGTTTAGTACTGATCTGAATCAGATATTTCGCATAAAGGATGTTTAAGAGAAAACAATAGTAGAATATATAAAAAAGTCCTGGATCAAAAGTTTACTGTGTTGATACATGAATGTGATCCATAGCTGTGTTATTTTGTTTAGTGCTCTAGTCCCTTGTTTGTCTTGAATGATTAAATTGTCTGCTGTTCTTCAAAAAACTCTTTCAGGTCTCACATATAGTCCATGAGAAAATAATAGTACCCATTATATACTAATAATAACCAATTTGTTTAATACTCTTCAAAAGAGCTACAACAGATCCCACCCAAAAAATAATAATTTTGTTCAAAAGTTTTTACACCCCAGAGTGTCTGAACCTTGTTCTCAGTGTAAAAAGATGGATCTCAAAATCATATAGTCATTAAAGAGCTCAAATACACAGAAATGCTGGAAAATATTGTACATTTTAGCAGTAAATGATAGAAATGATACTGTCAAGCAGTTAATATACTGAATAATGTGTTATATTAGTTAAAGCCTGAATGACAATACAGACAGGCAAAGATAAAGATGGTCAACCAATCATGCATTATAAACAAAAATAAACAGGCAAAGATAATATTAGCTGACCAATCAACACAATGGGAAGGTAATGGTTTCATCTTTGAAGGGTATAATATGTTTTGTATTAACCAGAGGCAGTTTGATGTGGCGGCTGTCTTCTCGGCTTTTTACTGTAATAAAGTTTTATTTCTTTAACATCTGAAACTCTGCTGTGTGTGGCTTTCTGTCTGCACCAACTGAGACCCAGACAGGCAACAACTTCTTTGGGCCACGACAAAAAACAAAGATTTTGTAAATATCTTTCTTGTGAAATATCTCAGGTCAGTACTAAATAAATAATAATGTGCAGTTTATGATTAACTGTTATTTCAGTTATGATCCATCTTTTTTTGGTAAAATAATTAACATTTTGCAAATTCTGCAAAGTGTATGTAAAGTTTTGACTTCAACTGTATTTCGTCTTAAATGAGAGTTTTCTAATAATCACATTATGTATATATACCTGCTCCTTAAGGCTGTTGATAATGACCAGATCTCCACCCAGATCCTGACAGCGCTGTCTACTGCTGTTCCAGTCCTTTTTATCATGGGAGAAAACATAGAATCTTCCTCTGTCCTGGACCCACTTCTCTGGGAAATCTTACATAAAAATGTATGTTTAGTTTCACTGTGCAGTACAAAGCTTTTATATGTCACATGAGTACATATAAGCTTCTAAACCTAATATATGCTGCCGTGAAAAATAAATCGACTTGCTTTTTTGAGGACAGTGATGTGCTTGGGACCTGTTTTCCAAATCCTTGTAAGAAAAATGTTCTATTTGAGCACCGTGGACAACATCTAGCATAGAAATAAACATTATAAATAGATACTAAATAAACATTGCGTACTATTATCTGTATTGTCATGTAAATAAAGAAGATGAAGAGTTTGTCTACCTCGACCAGAACAATTGCTTACTAGTTCACAACTTATAAGCCAGACTTGGTCATCGCTATAATCTGTAATACAAATCGGGAAGATTTCTATTTGAACTTCTATGTTGTATATGTAACATACGTTGTATAAAAATACAATATTTTTATAGACACCAAATAAAAGAAACCAAAACAATACAGCTGGAAATGTGAAATGGATGTTACTTCAGGATACTCACACAGGTAAGCCAACACCGCATTGGCCAGCAGAGACAGGAAAAGAAAAACCACCACACAGACAGCTTTTTTCTTATGAACAAAGAAATTTCTACCTAAAAGGAAAAATAAATAATTAATAAATAAAACTGTTGAAACAAATCGCCCCCCGTAACTATGAAATAGCACTTACTTTGATGTTTATGTGCTGATTTTGAGGTGGCCCTCGGAATGGTGTTAGAGTAAATAGCTTCAGACATCTTTTGCAGATATGTGAAAAATAAAGAAAGGATCTCTAAGCGCTTTCTGGCTGGAAGGGTTTAACTACGTTAATGGTGATATTTCCTGTCATCATTTCCTGTCAGTTATTCATTAGTTGTTAGTAGCATCATCGCAAACAATGAATGATAAATTTATCTTTTTTATGGTTTTACCTAACCGCTGAAATGTAAACTTAGTTTAACTTTGCTTTCATTCTAATTCAGAACTGTCGCAATGTATTACATTGAGAAGAAACATAGTTTTCTTTTTAGTCCCACTCTTACTGAACCCGAGGGGGGCCTTTTGCTGTTCACAGTTCAAATATATGAAGGCGATAAGGCAACAGCAACCACAGACCTTTAAACATACAACGCACTGGTTTACTGCATAAATTGGTTTACTGCAATTGCCTATTCTTCTCTCTATGTAGTTGAAACGGGAAAGACAGAGAGGTTTGGATCCATTTGCGGTAAAACTGATTTAATAATAATCATAGCCAGGCTTGGTTAGGCTTCCACAAACAAAACAAGAGGGGCAGGCAATAATCGGAGGTCGAGGTACACAGTCACAAGCTTGTAGGCAGGCGGCGATACATCCAAAACAGGTTAAATAATCCAAGTCAAAAACACAACAAGGCAGGTCAGAAAAATGCTCAGAGAAGAACTCAGAATACAGCTCTTACATCTCGCAATCAAATAACAGATGAGACTAGTATTTGACCGGATTGACAACAGCTGTGAGTGAGACAGCCGGCAGTGATCGTGACTGTAGTTAGTTTCTAGTGTTATTAGTTACAGTATTAATTGAGCAAGAAATCTCCACCCAGGTCTTGACAGCGCTGTCTGCTGCTGCTTCCTCACACTTTGTGCAAGGAGGAACAGGAGCACAGTCAGAGCCCTGCAAAATGACCTCCAGCAGGCCACAAATGTGCATGTGTCTGCTCAAACGGTCAGAAACAGACTCTATGAGGGTGGTATGAGGGCCCAACGTCCACAAGTGGGGGTTGTGCTTACAGCCCAACACCCAGCAGGACGTTTGGAATTTGCCAGAGAACACCAAGATTGGCAAATTCGAGACTGGTGCCCAGTGCTCTACATAGATGAAAGCAGGTTCACAGGTTCGCACATGTGACAGACGACTAGAGAAAGAGACTGGAGACGCTGTGGAGAACGTTCTGCTGCCTGCAACATCCTCCAGCATGACCGGTTTGGCAGTGGGTCAGTAATGGTCTGGTGTGGCATTTCTTTGGAGTGCCGCACAGCCCTCCATGTGCTCGCCAGAGGTAGCCTGATTACCATTAGGTACCGAGATGAGATCCTCAGACCCCTTGTAAGACCATATGCTGGTGTGGTTGGCCTTGGGTTCCTCCTAATGCAAGACGATGCTAGACCTCATGTGGCTGGAGTGTGTCAGCAGTTCCTGCAAGAGGAAGGCATTGATGATATGTACTTGCCAGCTTGTTCCCCAGACCTGAATCCAATTGAGCACATCTGGGACATAATGTCTTGCTCACTCCACCAAAGCCACGTTGCACGAGACCGTCCAGGAGTTGGTGGATGCTTTAGTCCAGGTCTGGGGTCCCTCAGGAGACCATCCGATACCTCATCAGGAGCATGCCCAGGCGTTATAGGGAGGTTATACAGGCACGTGGAGGCTACACACACTACTGAGCCTCATTTTGACTTGTTTTAAGACATTACATCAAAGTTGGATCAGCCTGTAGTGTGTTTGTCCACTTCAATTTTGCGTGACTCCAAATCCAGACCTCCATGGGTTAATAAATTTGATTTCCATTGATAATGTTTGTGTGATTTTGTTATCAGCACATTCAGCTATGTAAAGAACAAAGTATTTAATAAGAATATTTTATTCATTCATATCTAGGATGTGTTCCCTTTATCTTTTTGAGCAGTGTAATTATATACATATACATAAAAATCTACACTGTTTAAGGTCACACTTTTCTAATGCATTCTTCAGGCAGATTGCACTGGTTAATGCCTGGGAAAGTCTCTCAGACTGTTAAATACACAGATTAAAATGTTTCATTTGGGTTCGTTCTAAGCAAAAAAAAAAAGCGTAGGTTACACAGAGCACAATAAGAATTTAGAATTGAACTCTGATTGAACTTGGTATTTGAAGGGTTTGACTGCCAACAACTTCTTTATGTCTTTTTCTTTCATCATTTCATCATTAGGTGTTTGGGTTATAAAAAAAACCAATTCGGAATAGATTCCATCTGTTGTTTTTATTCTTAACACTTAATCAGAGATAACACTGGTTTATTAATGGCTCTCTGTTTGTTTCTGTAATGTAGTTTCTGTTGTTGTTGCTTTTTTGGCTGCTTCCACTCTATAACGCAAGAGATTGAAACACAATCTGGAACTTTACTTTTCTGTCCATAATTATGCAAGTTTCATTCCTAACTGTTGTGTTTTGTAACTGTATAACCATGATAATTCACTGTCATTGTCATTCTTTTGTTCAGAAAATGAGGAACATTTAGAAATATTTCCTGAAACAGCAATAAAACAATCACAGAAAATTTAGCACAAAGGCCAATGTCTAATCCTTCCACACTCAAACGTTACTCTTCCTGTAATCACAATGGACCAACATGCAGTTTGTATAGGGTAAACTTGACAAGTGTTTTTTGCTTTAACAGTATTTTTTTTTTCTGTACTGTCTTACATTTTCTATTAAAGCCATTTATAAACTGATAACAAATTACACGTACACATCTAAATGTAAGATAAAGTGTAATATAATCTTAAAAAGAGCAAAGTAACGAACTGTAATCCACAATGCCTATGGTTGAAAAAGCACAAACAAATAAATTGTGTTTTCATAAAAAATTGTAGCACTTTAAGGTTCTGTTCTACATGGAAACAAAAAGTAAAAATGATTTCACGAGTTCATGCTTCCTCTTAATCATAAAGAATAAAGCAAATTTGGCTTTTAAATAAAAAATAATATTTATGAACCATGCTGAAAAACTGCCTCTTTGAAAAATATTGGTATCTGATGCTAAGCTCTAATCTTTATTTTTTTTATTATTTTGTATTTTTTTTACAATTAAAATTAATTTAAAAAAAGAAGTCAGGATTAATATAGTTATTAACAAAGCAAATTGTAGCATAAAATACTGCACGCACCAACTGAGTTCCCGAATTTGAACTTAACCATCAAACAAGATGCAGAATTGCAATTCATCCATAGGCCTACGTAGGTTACTCATTTTAATAATGTTAATGATAATTTATACGATTTTACATGTGGCCGAGAGAAAATTATGTCAATAGTCTATTTTAGTTGGTCTTAATAATAAAAGAGCCTGCTGGAGAGACACACAGATGCAGGTAGACTAACTCATACACCCCCCTCTCTCTCTCTCGATCGAATAATAGTTTTCAGACAGTGCCACCTGCTGTTTGGAAGATTACCTAACCTCAATTAGGTATCTATAAAAATTATTTTATATTAAATATATACATTTTATATTAAATTTTATCTATCTATAAAATGTTTGGCTATGGCTGAATGCATTATTATATTGTAACGGCGAGTAAAAGACTGACAAAAGACGGTCCTGAACTCCTGAGTTTCCTGAACTCAATAACAACAATTTTCCCAACAACAATATAAAATATTACATATAGGTTATGATTTAATGCATTAAGTCTGGTTTGTTTTTATTAATTGTATTTGTAAATAGAAATTGTTCAGTTGCTTAAATATTAGTGGGCCATCTTGTGTCGGGGATCTGAAAGAAGCTCCAAAGTTTCCAAGAAGGGTGTTCCTGCACAACCGGAGGAGCTGCAGTTTCAGGACCCCAGTTTTAGAAAATTACAAAGTGTGCAATGCCTGCTTTGAGTTACAATTTAAACTAATTCTAAATAAAAAAATAGATATATACATTTTTAAACAATGGAAAAGTTGATTAACTTCAAAATCTTGGTTTCTTGAATTATGCTGTACATTGATTAATCTACTTAAATTTAACTGATAATGCAATCACTAAATTACAGCCAGTTATTTTGAAGGTTGTAAAGAGACTCAAGTATGATTTAAGAATGTGTTATTTTTGCAGAGACCCTTCTTTTCCATCAGCCACTGCATGGACAGAAGGTCTCTGTGCTTCAACTCGTGAGAGAGAGAAAAAAGAGAGAGAGAGAGAGAGAAATAACTAACATTTGTTAAGCATGTTCAGCTATAACATATATGTCTGGCTTAACACTTTAGCACTGTTGAGTTGTAGAAAGAAAGAGAGCTAAACAGAATATTCATGTGACTCTAAGTGCCAACTCCAAATGTGTAAGTATATAAGAGCAATACCCACCGGCTAAATGATCTTCCTTCTTTCCAATTGTTTGTCAATCTTTCTGTTAAATTCTTCCACTTCACTGAAATAATTATCAGGAAAAAATCACTGTTGTGTTAACAAAAATACCAGAAACAAAAGGGTGCAATGGGCATTGTGCAAAAATAATTCCTATTCTACTCTGACCTGTAGTTATAATCCGGACCAGAAAGGAAGATCTTCTCAGCCTCCTGCAAGGAGACATTCTGTCGAACAGCCAGTGCATTTATAATGGCCAATGAGAAACATTAATATAAATATACTATTAAACTAAATGGGTTTTGACCTTGCTCAACTTTGTTGAATGGAACAGGTTGGGCAGTGGAAGTCCTTGCATCATGTGGTGCATCTTTTCAGTTTGGGCTCAGGATCATTTGAAGAAAAATGTCCCTAGTGCATTTTTTAATCATCTGTCCTACAATGAGTCTTACCAAATCCATAATATCACTTTATATTAGCCATGCAGAACATGACAGAAACTAATAAATGATAACCATCGGCCTGCAGATTAGGCTAAACAGTACCAAACTATTAAAATGCCAATGCCAAAATGACACATATCGTAGTGCAACCAGGCAGTCAGCAAAGTTTAATTATGAAATATTTAATACTTAAGTAATATGGTAAAACAATGAGTATTAAGCAAGTTTTCATACTAATACAGTAAGCTGAAGGTAAATATTCAGCATGTTTTATCATCTTTTTAGATTTGGTTAGGTTAGGTTAGATTTGTTATAGTTATTAAAACTCAACAACGATTTATTAAATAATGGCCACGAATTAAGAACGTGGTATTAATTAATAACACTACCACACAAATTCTTAAAGTGTTGGGAATTAAATTGTAATTCAGCGCTCACGTTGCACACTGTTTCAACTTTGCATGGGTTAATCATTCGAAAATAAACTTTAATTGAATATCGGTCCTCGCTGTCCGTGTCGTCCAGATTTAATCAGTGTTTTTGGTGATCCAGGTCGATGGATGGCGCTGTCCCAAAAAACCGTGGTCCTGAAACTGCTGAGCCTCCAGTTGTGCAAGAATCACTCGCTCACATCAGCTCTGGAGATGCCGGACTTCTGTGCTGCCTATGGGTGCTCCAACGAAAGAAATGAAAAAACCAAACAGCAAGGGATAACATTTCACAGGTGAGAATGTGTTTATGCGTTTTATGACAGCGTGGTTACCAAATTACATTGTTTCAGTCATGTTTCAGTCGACGACCGCACGCAGTTAATCCATGATAACGCACATGAGGTAGTTAGTGCAAGTTTGTTTTTGCCCGTTATGAAACCCAACAATGAACAGAATGTACTTACATCGATTTAATATGATGGTAAGATGTTGGATATTTGTCCACACAGTTGTGTCAGTGTAGTCTGTAAAACTATTTTGCTCGAGAAGTTCATGTCTGTTACTGTTCATGGTGATGACCACGAAGTTAATGTTATCCTATGAAGGAAAGAGCTAGGGAACGTTAACTTATGTTAATGTAAGTTGAAGAAAATCAACGATGAATATAATATAATTGCAAGAGGGTGAAGAGTTGCCTAACTTATCAGTGTTAGTTTGTAAAGTTAATGTGAACTATAACCATATGAAGAACGATACCGCTTGGGGTCACTTTCAGAGCCATTTGAGAACGATAAAAAGCTTGAAGATAATAGTCAATCAGAAACCATACATCGTTTAACACTTGGAGAGACTTTGCTTGTCAGTGGTCAGTGTGGACGAATGAATGCCCATTTACACTGCTCTCACGTGGCTATGTCCCTTGAAGTACACTACAAAAATGCTATGGACTGTTTGTAGATTCCCAAGTGATACACGGAGGCGTCAGTCATGGGCAATAGCACTCAGGAGAGAGGGGTTTGAGCCAAAAGGCCGCACCGTACTGTGCAGCTGTCATTTTCAGCCTGAAGATTTTGACAAGACTGGACAGACAGTCCGTTTACGGCAAGGAGCGATCCCATCCATTTTCAAGTTTTCTGATCATCTTTCAAAGGTTTGTCACACAAAAAACTGTATCATCACAACATATTCTAATTGATTACGTGTTTATGTAAGTTCAAACAATTTCCCTTTTTTCTAGCAGCCTAGTTCATCAAGGTTAAGCAGCACGTCAAACAAGGCAACGGAAGAATCTCCACAGCCGTGGTCTAACGTGCCTGTCGTGGGATTTGTAGGACAAGACCTCTTTCGTGAGTCAATCTCTGTAAGTGAAGTGATTTATCACCTTGGGATGCTTAGTGGCTGTAACAGTGACATTTCTAGAAGTTAGGAGACAGGATTGAAGTTACCGAGTTGCTAAATATTTTCCAGGATCATCAGTATGCCCTTGAGCCAGTGAAAGTAAAAGAGAAGTTGGCCGTGTATCAAGAGAACATAGAGAAGTTACGACGGGACTTGAGAAATGCGAAAGACCGGGAGAGGAGACAAAAGAAGACAGTGAGCTCCTTGTTGAAGGATTTAAAAAAAAAAACAAGATGTTAACAGAGGAACTGGAACAAAAGCTGGATTTCTACTCTGGTTGGTTGACACGGTCCCTCTCTCTCTCTTTGCATGTGTTGCATTTATAATTTAGTATTAGTATGTCTCATCTCACCTAGTTTGATTGCCATCTCAATATGGTTTTTGATTATTTACCTGAGAAATGATTTTAAGTTGGTTGTAGAAAGAATGCATCTGAACAAGTTGTCTCTAAATCAGTATGTCTCTGTGAAACTCTAATATTTCATTGAACCCTCCAGACCTTCCAGTTGCACTATTAAAGCATGACCATGCCTTTACTCCTACTCAGCAGGAATTTGCCTTAACATTGCATTTACATGGACCTAAAGCCTGCACGTACTTGAGAGAAACCATGAAGATTCCACTCCCACATCCTCACAATCTTCTAAAGTAAATATAATGTTTTCTACAATTTCACATTTGTCAGAACTAAATGAAACTGATATGCCAATATGTATTCTGTTTGCTTTATCTATAACAGATGGTTGCAGACTGTGGAAGCCAAACCTGGATTAAACGCATCACTCTTAGACATGCTACAGAGACAGAAAAACAAAGACCCTGCTAGGTATGGTCGAGTGTGTCTTGTCTTGGATGGCATGTCCATAAGAAGACAAGTTCAGTATGACTCTCACAAACAGACAATGGTTGGTTTTGAGGATCTCTGCAGTGGGATAGATGAGATTACTGTGGCACATGAAGCTCTAGTGTTTATGGTTGTTGGATTACAAGGTCACTGGAAAATGCCCATTGCTTTTTACTTCATCAGCTCACTTAAACCAGAAACACAGAAAATTTTGTTACTGCACGCCTTGGAGGCACTTCATGAACGCGGCATCAAAGTTGTGTGCATCACAATGGATGGACATATCTCAAACATTAACGTGGACAATGCTCGAGTGCCAGCTAAAGTTGAATCAGCCTCTCAAGACACATTTTGTTCACCCTTCCTCAGGGGAAAATGTGTTCGTGATCATGGATCATTTGTTAAAATTGGCTAGGAACATGTTGCAAACTTACAGCTCAATGGTCAGTCCTGCAGAAACAATTAATGGAAATGCATATCACAGTTAAAGGTAGTGTTGTTGCAGGGAAACTAAACACTTAGTTTTAAGAATGCTTGACATGTTTTATACACTGTAATCATTTAAGAAGCTGTAGTAGATATTTTCATAAACTGGATGTTTTCAAAGAATGGTTAACCTGTGTTATATATTGTAGCCTGATCATTTAATAAGCTGTTGTAAATACTGGAAGATGTTTTCACACTATGTATTTTTGTGTTATATAACCATTTTACGCTGGGTCATTGTATTGCAGGCTTTGCTGATGTACCAAATAAACCAGTACAATTCTAAAGTTTTAATTAACATGTATTTTTAAGTATGGATATCACACCATTGTAGCCATTTTGTGTGCAGTGGGCTAGGCTGAGGTAAGTAACAGTTAATTTTAAGTTCACTGAAGTGGAAGATTAATAAACTTACACCTAGTTTTGAAGTAGCTTAATATCAAAGCTTCAATTTTCTCTTACGGGCATTTTTGACCTTATTGAGGTTTGACTGATCGTGGTGGCTAAACTACACAAAGAAGGGAAAATATTTGCATTGCTAAAAACCTTGTGAAAGTCATTTGTTTGGGATGTACTTTTTTCAACGTAAAGTCATCCTTTATAAGGTAAAGAACATTCTGTGAAAATGTAATGTTTAATACTGACTGAGCAGGACCATGTCAAAGAATGAATTCATAGTGAAAATAATGTTTCAAATCGTAATTAGATTTTGAGACTGGATATCACAAAACTAAGAAATAACAAAACCAAAGCTCAGCCATTCACAGCAGCTGCTACTTTTTATTTAGCACAAAAAAAAAAAAAAAAATTAATACATGTCGACATCTTTCACTCCATGAAATCCTAAAGACCCGTTTTCAGTTGCTTCCATTGTACTTTCCACAACACGTTTCCTCAAATTACCCATACTATGTTCAAGAAAACCTTTAAGTAGATGCTGCCAGTTACTCATAGAACTGTACTGATGTAGGTACAAATCGATCCGCTTCCATTTGCTGGACAGTTGAAGTCACGTGATAAATAAGTGTTACAAAACAATCAGGATCTTCTCCAGTCCTTATAGAGCTGTACAACTTTATGAGCAGGCAAAATCTATCATCCACGACACAAATCACCACATTTCATTCTTAAATCCATGTTTCAGCTCCCCCACCCACCCCAGTCATTATTGCTAATTTATGATGATCCCTCCCTAATCTGCCAACCATTATCAACTTGTAGATCTTATTATGGTATTTCTCGCTGTTTCTGGAAAACATATGGCGCTTCTCTGTTGGCAATACAGTGAAAGGCGATCACAGGTAGACAAATAAGCAATAAACTGATTAGAGGACAGATTAAAAAGCAATGAAAAAGCAAAACCAGGACCAAGAAATAAAATTAAAAAAATCGTGTTCGCCATGTACCGCACCAGTTGGTCAGTTGGTCAGCGTTTGTCAAAAGAAAGTAGAGACATGGCAACAAACCGTTTAAGATGTGCGAAGGAGAGAACGACCACAGGAAAAATCATTGACAGCAGCCCTTGTCATGTCCACTGGGGATTTTTATTATTTCACTGGCTGTTTTTTTTTTTTCTTGGAATTTTCATGTGTCTTTGATTGTTGTCTGTTGTTTTCTAAAACACTGAGGAAATAAACGTTTTCATCCATGTTTCAGCAAAAAAGCACCTCCCTCTGGACAGGGAGAGAAAAATCATGTTATACTGAACGTGTTGAATCTACCGATGCAAATAGCAAAACACTTATGCATCAGGGTTCATCATGAGCTTGTCTGGTGTTACCTATGAGTGTGTGTATGAACTGTTGTTAACAATCATAACAGATTAAGGTTCCTCATCTCTGATGATGGTAATTACAATGGCTTTAGGTCCATGCGCAGAGAGAGAGAATAAGAAGAAGAGTGAGGGAAAGGCAGAAAGAGAGAGAGAGAGAAAAGAGAAGAAAATGCATCTTCTCTCAGTCTGGCAGCAGTAGTGCAGGTCCAAAAGGTCAAAGTTCAAACTTAAAAATGGCCGGTGGATTCTCCTTCCCGAAGCAGGAAGTCCATTGGTAGCATCTGTCAGGTGGTCAGTGCGTGATGTCATTAATTCAACTCGCTGTCATCCGAGACCCAGATGATGGAATGGGTCACTGTAGAACCAAACCCACCTAAAAAATGTAAATAATAATAATAAATAATTAGGGCAGCACAGTAAGCTATATATTAAACTTCTAGGACTTTAATACATTAAGCCAAAATGCTAAATAATACAAATTTGAATGCATTTTTGGAAAACCATATAAAGTGACACCTAGGTGCTTTGGGAGCCAGATTTGAAGCACTATGGTCACCTAGTGAATTAACTTAGCAATGGATGCTGAATTAGTTTAGTCAATGACATTAACTTGACTGATTTTAGTTTTCATTCACCTTTTCTGACCCCATGCTGGGACATTTCCAATTGTAGAGGTAATACTGCAGGTTTCCATCTCCAATGCCAAACTTGAGCTTCTCCAAAAATGTCTTGTTCTCCATTAGGTCCAGTGCATTAAAGACATCAAATCCTTTCTGAAGGGGCAACGACACAAGAAAAGCTTTAATAAACGTGCTCAAGGTTTAAAGCTCCAGACCCTGTCAGTTATACACATTACTCAAACGCAGGACTGCCGATGGAGCTTCACCGCTAGAACATTCAATTCATTTATGAGTAACTTTTCCAAAAGACGAAAAATGTAGCTCACTTCCAGCAATTTGCCCCAAATTTATAACCCAAGTAAACTCAAATTAATGCTAATAAACCAAAATGGGTAATGATTTTATTTCACTTTCTTTGGGATATAAATGCAAATAGGTGGGTTTTAATTTGATTCATTTCAAACACACAAACATGCCGTCACTGACTGACCGACTTGGCGAGGATGAGAGCGTCTCCCATCAGGTCCAGCAGGGTGGTGGTGGTGTGTACATTATAGAAGGAATACGCTGCCTTCAGGCTGCGATGCACAGGATGGTTCATGATGGTGGACGGCAGAGTGTAGAAACTCAGGATGTCAGTCACCTTCCTATCTGAATTCTACAATGACATGAAGGACAAGCGGTTCCCATCAAATATATCTTGCAGAAATAACCTGATCATCCACTCTTATTGCATTAACACTTTCATGTTTGATTTCACTAGGATGACATGCTGTAGGGTTCAGTGAGTGCAGTACCTCCACTACAAAGGTGTCAATGATGTTCTCCTGAGGAAGCAGCCAGTGTTGGACCTCCTCGGGGCTCATGACAGGCACCAGGTTAAACTGACCCAGGTATTCCTTCAGCAGACGGTGAACTGCTGGCACATCCTTTATAGTCATCGGCCTGAGGCCTGAAGTCTTCGGAGCCTACAGGAGAAAAGCATGCAGTAGGAAAATAAGGGAAAAAGAAAACTACCCAGATATTACCCAGAGAAGCAGGCGGGCACACACCTCTGGTAGTCGGTAGAGCTTCATGGTGCGTTGCATAGTCATGTTTCGACTCAGGTGAGAGAACTTCACCTCAATCAGCTTTCGTGGGTTCAAGGACCGGTGCCAGTATCTATTATACAAATAAGCAACTCAATTACTCTGAAACATCTGACAATAGTTACTTCTCATCACAATAGGAGTTACTAGTCATTACAGATTTGAATTTTTATGGTTACTTTTGTTGTATGTGCAACCTCTCAAAAGTTCAGGCCTGATAGTTGTGTGTTTCTGATAGAGCGTTTTTCTTCTTTTTTTTTTATATTTCAAAATTGTAATTATTCCCGATGATTAAAAATTACATTTCAGCAGCCATTACTAGTCTAGTGTCACTTAATGCTCCATAAATCAATAGACACAGCACGTCTTTGAAAACTTTGAAAAAGAAATATTCTGTAACACTTCACTGTTATTTTTAAAGTCACATTGATGCATCCTTGCTGACTAAAAGTATTATATAAATCACAATTTACTATAATCTAAATTGTATACTTTCAGAAAAAATGTGGCACAATATCTTTATGGACCGAAGTCATTTTGCGTCAGAAGGTGGAGTTAAGAGGGTAGAAACAGGCACTTTCGCACCTTGTAGTTCTAAGGACCAGCCAGCAGGGTCATTTCTAGAGAACCAATTTCTCGTTTTCCTGACTGCATTCAGTAAGAATTCTGAAGCGGTTGAGAGTCACGTCTTTATTTACAAACATCAACAACAGGTGAATGGAGAGGTTTTCAACCCCTTCGAACCCTGTGTTCATTACAATGGAGTCCTGGATTTCGTGATAGCAGAGATGGAATGTAAATGCACATTTTACATGATTGAAAGAGCGTGACCATCAGACTAAATTTCCTATGACATCTTGCAGTGTTATCATCAAGGCAAAAAAACAAATTTCCTAGAACTAAACATTCCTAGTTCCTGTGATGTGAACACACCAAACATTTTGAACTTCCGCCAGTAGTTCTAGGAACTGTGTACATTTCCTTTTGTGAGAAAGCAGCCCATCTAATGCTCCCTTTCACTCTGAACATATCAAAAGAGGGCAGGTGTGTGACTTACCTGCATGTGCCCACTGGTTTGGGCAGCACCACACCAGCGGTGTACACAGCCTGAAAGATGCCCTCCAGGTTGACCCGTCTGGTGATCTCTCTGATGAGTACCGGAGCCACTCGTTTCGCTCGAAGTTTCTTATGCACACACAAGAAGTTAATCTCCACCATCTTCTTCTCTCTGGGAGGATCGAAGAGCAGATATGGGTCAACAACCAAACTGAGCTCAACATAAATCCTCTCTGTGTAGCAGGGATGTCGAAAATCTTCAATGGGGGAGCATTTTGTTTTCATAGGGGGCACAAGTTATGATCTCAGAAATAGACATTCACCAAAACAAAAACAACCTGTAGATATTACTCTGTATGTATTTCTGATATTATGCATGTTAGAATCAGCACTCAAATCACCAGAGTTCACGCTCGTGAATCTTTTCTTTATAACATGTGTAAAGATGTGTAATTCATTGATAACTTTGTGAGATCTCAATGAACTAGATGGGTTACAGCTTTTTAATTATTATGAATCTTTTTATGCCATATAATCCATTCATTCAAAGTTTGAAAAGAAAAGTTTCTCTCGAAATAGCAACAGGCAGCCTAATAAAAAATGGATAAAACAATAATAGGCCTATCCTACATGATAGGTTATTTAAAAAAATTGTTTGCTGCATGATTAAAGAAAATCTGCTAGACAAAACAGAAGTTGTCAATTTTTTTTACTAGAAAAAAAAAAAAATAGGGCCTATGAGCAGCTATAAAACTATAGTACAAATGTATATATACAAATCATAAACTAAAACAAATGATAAACTAATGTACGGTGACCAGGGGGTTCACTTAGTTTTGTGGCCACAGCATTTTTGTGGGAGCGTGATATTATGTTGTGGCCACGAGATATGATATGATGAACATAGCAACCTGGGATTATCAGAGATGGATTCATTATTTGATTTTGAATTAAGAGATGATTATATTAATTATTATAGACATTATTGTACTATAATTCTTTTTATATAATTAATTTGAATTTTTTTGTTTTGTTTGTTGTAAATGTTACAAGTAAATAAAGTAGGCCTACTTTTATGTTTCCCCCGCTTCCATTTCAATCTTTTTACATAACGTTCTGACTTATTCGACAATATATAAATATATATGTATATATAATGTAGCCTAATAAAGCTTTGATTATGCCGACTGTAATTTAAAATGCAGTTTAAAAGTTGATATAGTTTTATTTCTGCTAATTAATAATTATTAATATACCCTAATGCAGCCGTTGAGTCATCTTTTTTGTTAAGGAATGAATAATTTACACATTTTCATTTGGAAATGAAAACACAACACGCTTAGCCTATTTATCATCACACTCAGGCATACAGTCCACAATCATAAAGTATACTACTACAATAACTATTATGTTAATTATGTATACACCAACTGCGGAAATCAATGTTTATATGAAATAAATGTAAAGAGAGAAATATTACATTAAATGTTATTACATTAAACATCTCTGATAAACTCAGGTTTGCTGGTCACACAGATTTTTGTTCTGTTACATTTGTGTGCCTCGTGCTACGCCCGTCCGCTATTATAGCTTTCTAAGTCACCGTTGTAGAGATGAGTGGTTCTTTGAGCTAAATGTGGTTGAATACATGATTGTCTCCGCAATATTCATTGACTAGATCGAATGAACAATGTTGGTTCTCAATATTAAGTTCCCTCTCGATCATGTAAACAGGGGGGCACGTCGAGTCGTTTGGGGGGCCTTGGCGACAGGCCTGCTGTGTAGACTAATGGAAATGCCTCGGATTCACCAATGCATTCACGTAATCGATGACAATGGTAACTAAAGATGTTAATCTTTTAAGAGCCTTATAGTCAGCAAGACATTATTAAAGTAGAAATAATGGCTTATAGTCATTAAATAGTTTGATTTGCCTTTCAAAAGACATTAACATTCGTTAAACTGATAGTTCACCCAAAAATGCAAAATATATAAAACATATATATTCTTTCTTCTACTAAACGCACAACATATTTTGAGAAATGTTGGTAACCAAAAAGTGCTAGCAACTGACTTCCAAAGTATTTTGTTTCTCCATAATATTAAAGTTTACTACTGTAAACTGTTTTAATACTACCATATATATTATTGTGCTCAACAGACGAAGAAATACATACAGATTTAAAACAATGTAAGATGAGTAAATGAAGACAGAATAGACCTATAATAACCTTAACCTTTAATCATTCATTTCACCCATGTTGAATAAGAATATGGTAAAGTTTAAAAGTTCATTGCTGCTGCCACTAGAGTCGGTTTAGGTGTTTCTGAACTTAGGATCTAGTTTTAGTGCATTTAACCTAAAATATAGAAACGCTTATGAATGCTTACATTTCATAGATGCGGATGTTGGCTGGAATGGCACTAATGAAACCAACTAGCTTATGATTAGAGTTCACTCTCACTCCACAGTGCCACTGAGGCAACCAGCCTGGAGGACGCAGAGCCCTGGGACAAAAACAAGAGCACAGCTAAACTGAGAGGTGAGGACACAAATCAGTTCACTACAGCCCCTCAAAAAACATACACTGTTTTACTTAAATGTTTCATTCTTACCAGAGCAGAAATTCAGGGGAGTAGTCAAAACGAAACATATTGTCATCATCCTCCACATAGTTCTCATTCAGGAGAGTGTACAGCTCTTTCAGCTTCAGAGAGGAGAAACGGAAAAGCCTGAGTTGTTTAAAGCGGTTTAAATATCTGTATGTATAAGGGAGATTTAGTGGTTCGTTTGTCGTACCACTGCAGAGTTTCCCAGGTCCAGAGTGTCCCAGGTGAAGCCCTGCGGGAGGCTGTAGGGCTCCTCTCGTATTTTGTCTTTATCTGGCTCAATGCAGCCGTGTGACGTCACAGTCTCTCCTACAAACAAACAAAAAAACGACAGAATCAGATGACTCTGTCATCAGGCAACTAAACACAAACCGTTTCACACAGAATCAGTCTACACCACAAATCACGAGTCTGAAGAAAACAGATGTTGGCATTACTAAAAAAGAAGTGATGTCAGATCTAGGAGTAGTTAAAATACCAAGTTTAGGAACAGGCTGAGTGTCCCAGAACTGATAACTGCGACGTGTGGCTTCCTCCATGGTTTTAGCGGGACCCTGTCCTACAGAAAACAGCTCAATGGCCTTCTGGATCTCCTGTAATTTATCTGCAGGAAGGGAGTTTACCTGAGGAGGAGACAAAGACTAGTGACAAAGGGGAATAAATAATTATACACAAAAGTAATATTCATAGCGTTTCCTGCTGTAAAATATCCAATGAAATTAAAATATTTTAACTGTGCACATATCCCTTGTAAAGAAAAACTATACTTAAGTAGTCATGTACCAATATTACAATTCAGGCTGATACTGCTCTGGGGTGCGTTTCCCAAAAGCAACCATGGTCGCAAGGTCTGTCGTTACCAATAGAGTTCAATTGAACTAATGATCATAGTTAGCTAACGATGCTTTTGGGAAACGTTCCCCTGAGCTGAAATACAAGAAGGTAGATGGAAACACACTCACTTGGGCCAACGGATCCTGTGCTGCATCTTTTCCTCCGGACTTGTCTTTGTTCTTTTTCTTCTGTTTCTTTTTCTTCTTCTTGGCACCCGTGTCGCCCTTCTCCCTGCGGGTCACATGAGGTCAGTTGACATGGGCAGATATAACGAGAGGTTATGTCCACTCAGCACTAACTGTGGCTGATGCAGGTGAAAGGGCAGCACTCTTCCTGGTTAAATCAGCAGTATTTTAGGATTGCACCAGTATACACAGCACATCTTATATTTCTTTTACATTTCATTTTGCTTTCACATCTAGCATATGAACAGGAAGTCTCACAAAACAGAGATCATTTCTTATAACAGTTAGAAGGACACTAGTTCACTCAAAAATGGACCTCCTGTCATTTTTTACATGTTTTAAAAAACTAGAATAAAAAGGTATTTTGATAGATACTACCTCTTTAACAAACCAATATAGCTCAGCTCAGTTATATTTGTATAAAGACAAATATATAGGCTACACATGGGTTGCGATTAAAGAAAAAGATGAAGCAGAATCTGAGTTTAAAAAAGAAAACAATAATAAAAAAAAGCACACACTAAACCCAACATGTGAAAACATATGACATTAATGTTCCTCCATCCCAGCATGCAATTTAACCCATGCCTGAACTACACAGACACAAAAGTCCCACTCCAGTGGTCAAACTGAAACGGGACGACATAGAGCGGTGCGCAGCTAATCCTATTAATGTCCGAAGGGAGAGAGGTGACAGAGCTGAGCTACATTTGTTAATGGGGGACAGATGGCCTGTCACATGACCTGCAGAAAAAGCATGTTTTGTGTGCGAGGGGAGGTGGGCTGTATGACAAAGACAGGCGGATAAACAAGCACCCCTGTGACTATTGCTTTGACAGCCGTCGATCCCTGTTGGATGGGCCAAAGCCACCAGGGCTTCTCTTCTTTCTCTTTATAGTGCTACAATAAATATAAGCTGTAATAGAGGATGTCCTCTTCACAAAAGGACACTTGTATAGTAGTTTTAAATGATGCATGGTTGATTTGATTAAGACTAAAATACTATCCCAGCCTGGTCTAAGTAGTCAGTTGGCTGGTTTTGGTTGAGAGATCTTAAACCAGTCATGAGCAGCTGACGAAAGAAAACCCCGGGGTGGTTTAAAAAATGTTTGCAACATGCTGATATTGAATTCATATTTATAGTAATACATAGTCATATGCAATTGAATTGTACATAAACCTTTATTAGAATGTAGGGTGGAAAAATAAAGAATTGGCACCTCAACACCGCAATCTCTTAGGAGTCTTGCTTGTCTCTGCGTCTCGGTCTGATGATGGATCACTCAGAGCGGGTCTGAGGTAAGACACCAGTT
>JAUMHI010000039.1:2057146-2075835 GCA_032359435.1 Enteromius unitaeniatus | reverse complement strand
GTGTATTTTGGATGTTTTCCTTACACTAGGCAACAAGACCTGTTAAGGGATCAAGCCCAAAATTATAAAACAGACCAGTTTATGAAAATAAATACACAGTCCTGAATAATGCTTATGAAGCAGCGCCTTGATTTTGTATTGCTTTCTACTGCAATGTAATTTACCTAATGAGATGAATAAACTATACAATTACCCAGCATGACTGTTAAATACGCATAAATGAAACGAAAATGTAGATATTTATAATTGCGCCAGAAACACGAGCATTATTACATGAGGTGAATCAGGACAGCACAGGAGCTGTATATTCATGCTACGTGATCTCCGGCACACAAAATGATTAGAAATGTCATATTTCACTCTCTGTTGTCTAATTTGTTCTGGACAGCGCCTGCATATGACCTTGAGGGAGAAGGATAAGAGGCTGGTTAATGAGTATCGGTTAATCAGGGACAGCATGAGGAAACTGGTGAAACAGAGGAGCTCCTGGAGGAGGTACTGAAAGTGAAACACATGAAGCATCGCTGAACACGAGTGCAAGCCGAGAGCATGCTGACTGAAACGTTCAAGGATGCTCCATTTGCAGCCCTCAAAATAACTAGATCTTGTGAAAATATCGGTTTACCACAGGAAACCCATATTACTAACAACCTAGCTGACATGAAGGCCTGCATAACGCTAACGTTACCAGTTTTTGGTGGTTATTTATTAATAGTGGCTAGTTGTTGAACAGGACAAGGAATAGCGACTTTAATTTAATAGCTTATTCGTTTACAAAACCAAGACTTATACAGAGGCCGTTAAATCTCTCACACAAATGCCAATGATCATATAGAACTGGCCATATGGATCGTCCTTTGGTTCGATTGACGGCGTATGAGCCAATCGTTTTAGAGATCCGTCTGTCAATCAGGGCGTTGGCCCAATAGCGTACGAGCAGGGGGCGGGCCGATGTGCTGTTAGCGTGCCACAGCCTAGGTGAACAAGGGCCCTATCTTATCGGGCCTCGAGGAGGAGCATTTTATATCTACGAGCTAACAATAAAATGCATGCACGCTCACCCGTCATCGGAGTGATGCTCTTCATTTTCACAATTGCTGCAGTGTCCGTGATCCACTTCTACCTCAGTTTCTTTCTCCGGCTGCGGTGCTGTCTCATTCTCATCCGCCATCTTTAACCAGGAAGTGAGGATCTCGCCCTGCGCTCTCACACCCCGCAGAACTATTGGCGGACTGCCGCAAAGCACGATGGTCTCTGTAGTCTTATTCCATTTGTCGTGAGGTTTACTTTTTTAATCAAGCGAAGAGTTCATATGCAAAAACAGATTGCTCCATGTTTGTTTTCATTGTACATTCCAGTTAATGAACTCAAAAAATATTGAGTTGTTTGTTTTTGCAAATAATTCATGCATGTGGGACAGTGCACATTAATAAACACCACTGTAAATGCACTAGAGGTACTAGTTCATCAATATTTAGTGCCCCTGGACATGATGTCACCCACAGTCACCCAAAAGACAAAGCTGAAATGGGGAACACTGATAAAAAATAGCCTACGATAGAGTTGCACACAAGCACATACAGACATCCAGAAGTCATTAAGACACACAACAATTAAGTACAATTAGATTTTTAAGTTTATAAAAGGTAGGCATGCTTTCAAAGGCACTACATCTTTCCACATATCAATTAAAACAATTAATGAGCACAACAGCACAATAGACTTATTTACATGTTTGCAAAAATCGCCAGACAAGCAGAAAACCTAAATAGTATCTGTACTTAAATGTGTAAAGATTTGCAATTGATGTCCAATCTTGATCAAATTAAATAGTTCATATTAATTGAATTAATTACCGAGTAATTGTCTAGTTTGATACAACTTAAAAACAGAATGAATTATGCAGGTATACACAAACATTCAAATACAGTACTCTATAAACAATAAGACATTAAAATCAAGACCTGTTCTGTTTTCTACTGTGAAACAGAAAAAAAAATATCTACATTTAAAACATGTCTTTATAGAAGCAGCTGACATGATACTAAAATAGTTATCGAACCTATAATACGAAACCCAGACCTTTATGAGTTCGGTAACCACACATTTTCATGATTCAACAAACTTGGATATGAAACAGAGTATCTAGTGGAAAGTGCTAATGTTGCCTTTGTCTTCATTAAAGCAGCACTGGTGAAGTTGGCAAGTGGCATTTGACCAAAAATTCAGTGCTCGCTTTTAGCTTTAACGATAAAAACTGCTCTAAACATAGTTAAACACATTCCATCATTATTGGTAGATGTTTAAAAACATTTCATATTTATTCTTTCAATCACATGAACTGGATTAATATACTATTATCATTATTTCATAAGTATCTCACTACTCCAATGACTTAATTACTGATTTCCTATCACTAATACCTGTATATTGCTGAATCGCAGTTACCTGCATAAAAAGTCATACTCTTGCTAAATCATCTGTATACTTGCTATGCTTCCAGTATTCTTTCAAAATGTTTTTTTCACACTTTCTTCACCTTCCTGTCAGCATTCAACATATTAAAACCACCAACAAAATTCAAACGATAAAATTCTAACTATAAAAACATTACAGATTCAGACTTTAAAAACATTAAAGACAGCTAATCTCTGTCTACGTGTACATATAGTACAGTAAAGACTAGTTTAAGATCAATTAAAATCTATTTTCATTTCGTCTTTCAAAGCTCACAGACTCAATAGAAATCGGTCTTAATGAAGACAGACTATAAACAACACTGACTTGTAACTTTAAACAGTACTGACTTCCTAACATATTTAACACTTCTATGACACGCTTCGTTCTGCTCTGCAGACAACACCACAAACAAACAATAAAAAAAAGCACAATACACTTTGCGTCACACGTCAACACTGACTCTCGGCAGATTGTATGCCCAATGTCACATGCTTTTTCAGGTGGTCTCATTCTGGAGAGTCCCAGCACCTTGAGAGCCCGGCTCAGGGGCTTCTCCTTCAGTAAGGTACTTCCAGAAATAAATCACGACAGAAGCCTCAGGCCTTGCCTATCCGCTCAGAAACGGTTTTAATAGGAACTCCTCTCCGAACCACCTTGACATGGATAAAGAGGGTGGCAGGAGACAGATTGGAGCCGTCAGCTTTCAGCAGGTGAACGTGACGATAACCTGGAGGACAACATAAACACTGGAATTAATTCAAGTGAAAAATCTAGTTACAGCAAGTGTTTAAAGTAATAGATACCAATATTGCACCACAGATTGTTATTATTCTTTAAAGATGTCAGAACAATTCAGTTTTAGGAAAATCATGATTAATTCACATGCGATTCTCATCCTTCTTGAACTTCAGATCTAGGCAGTTTTTAACCATCATGGACTGAGAAGCAGATTTTCAAGTCACTGAACTGCAATTTTTCACAGTTCTTGTAAACAGGGTACTTGAGTAAAACTGCTGGAGCTGTTTTGAAGACAAAGGCCAATCTGACTCTTCGTTACAGCTGTTTTATGTATTTGATAAATAATTATTTGTTACAGTAGTACAATATTTCTGGCATTGTGTACTGACAGCTTTATGCAATAGTTTATCTAAAACATTAATTGTTATTATTTTCACTGCTTGTTGGTAGGTTTTTCTTAATGTTTTTAGTGTCTGTAAAGTCTGTAAGGCTGCAATGTTTTGAGCACTGGTAATATTGTGAAATATTATTACACGTTAAAATAACTGTTGATACGGTTGACCTTTGATATATTTTGAAGTTAAATTTATTCCTATGACGCGAAGCTGAATTTTCAGCATTTCAACCACTACTCCAGTGTCACATGATCCAACATCATCCTAATACTGATTTGCTGCTCAAGGCACATTTCTTACTATTATAAATGCTGTGATACAGACACATCATTATTTTAATGAATATGAGGTTCAAAAGACCAGCTTTTATTGCTGTTTGAAATAGCAATAATTTGAACAATTCTAAATGTATTTGTTCTCAATGATTTAATGCATTTAATGCAAGATCTTAGCATAAAAGTATTAATTTCTCAACATAAAAATCTGACTGTCCCCATTTTTGTTTTAATTGCAGACAGTGTTGTAAAATGTATAATGCATACAGTAGTTTATGTTTAAATATAGCATTTTTTGTTTGAACTCAACACAAATACACACACACCTGTTCGTAAGCTGGTGAATGGGAGAGTGAACTGGCCAATGAAATCATTTTTGGATTTGTAGTCGTGATCTTCCACCATAAAACGCACCAAGGCCAGCTCAGGCAGCTGCAGCTGAAAGCTCACAGTGCAGTCCCAGCGAGGGTTGAAACCTGCAGGGGGAGACAAACACACACACTCAGTCAGTATTTAATCCTGACAGGAACACCTCTCATTTTACTGCTACAAAAAGTTTATCACACACAAAATAAAAGTTAATAAAACATCACTAATGGTTTTAATCACACACACAGACGCACAATTTTAATGCATTTATGTTGATTAAACAATCGAGCAATATATCTCAGTGTCTTCACCATTGTTGTCAATGCGCTGTGTTTTTGCACGAGCTTTATCGATGGAAACTCCATGGATCTCCACCCAGACCTGCGGGTCCACAATGGAGTTGGGATTGTCTGTGTTTATTTTGGGAAGTTGCTGGGCCGAGATCACCTGCAGGAGAAACAAAACGGCCCATAAGTACCATAAAAAAGGAGATTTATTACAATATTTACACAGCACACGGGATCCTGAGAAGAAGAGAAGCTATTACTTACCCGTATGGTTAGCTGTGTGGGTACATGTCCTGGCCCTCCACCCGTGTTCTCGGGGTCAAATTCTGACTTTGGGTGACACAGGAAGTCTGGTTTGAGCACATATCCGCAGCGGCTGTTGGGCAGAAAGCGGCCCTGGTTCAGGTCCATCTGCTCTCCTGGGGTCTGGAAGTTCAGAGCCACTGGAGAACAGAGAGAAGGAAGCGATCAAGCATTGGCTGATGTCATTTTAAACATGCAGGAACGTCAAGAGCGTTCAGTCGCTCACCCATCTGGCAGCCTCCGTTCCACATGTCCTGGGGGTCGTAGTTGGAGGACTGTAACCTCTGGCCTGATGGGTAAACCCTGCTCAGCTGCCGACTGTTGTGTCGAACAAACAGCTTCCCTACAGGGGACAAAAATATGTGCATAAAACAAATCGACAGACAGATACTCGCAGAAGGAAAAATACTCATTTATAAATATATATACAGTTTATTTTAAAAAGTAGATGGATTTTTAACAGCAGATCAGTATCACAAAATTCTACATTAAACTGTCTATTAGTACTTAGAAAAAATGTGTTTATTATTTCCCATTTTGTTTAAATGCGGATACCTAATTGACATTCTCATTGGCTTTGTGAGCGGATACACTAATGTTCAAAAATCTGATTTTTTTGTTAAGAATTGAATACTTTTTAGTCAGCAAGGATGCATTAAGTTGATCAGAAAATGAGAGTTAAGAAGTGTATATTGCTACAAAAGATGAATATTTTAAATAAATGCTGTTCTTTTGAACTTACTATTCATTAAAGGATCCTGAAAAGTCGAGTTTAGATGCACACTCATATAACAAACCATTGGTAGCGATAAGAAGCATACAGTATGATAATATTATGCATATGATGAGAAAGATATCTGAAGGATCATGTGACACTGAAAATTCAGCTCTGAGTCTCAAAAACTACATTTTAAAATAAATTTAAATAGACAATAGTTGTTGTAAACTGTTAAAATTTCTTTTTACTGTATTTTTTAAATTCAAAAATTCATATTTCTATCAAACACATTTGAAAAAACTCCAAACTTTAACAGTTTAAATATCGCTTTGTGTCAGGTTTTTTCAAGCATGACTGATCCCTGACTGGTTTTATTTTGTGTTGTCACAGTTATTTGTGTGGTAAATGCTGAGCTCTGAAAAGTGGTGACACGACCTAATTATGAAATGACTTGAGCTCGATGTAAATTTGTCATGCCGCTGGCTTTTAGCTGTTTTTTTGCTGTTCATCTCACCGGAGTCTTTGATGAGTTTGAGCGCCTCATTCTCAGAGAAAGAAGACATCATGCTAGGAGGTCTCTGGCTGGCTGTCTCGAAACCACTGAAGGGCACACTCTGACAATACACAACCAGATCTGACAGCTCTGGACTCAGTTTAGTGCTCACAGACTGGGGAGAGAGTGCATGTGTGTCAAAGTATATCTTAGGCATTGTCTTTATTATAAACACACACATACAGTACCGTACGGTATATACTGTACTGTAGCTAATGCATTTCCCTGAGCTGTAATCATACTCGTACACAGACAATTAAACCACACAATCTTCCAATAATTTATAAATCAATTTCTTGGCCCAAAAATCTGAACTCACCCTCCCAAGATCCTTTTTGGATTCCTTTCTGTTCCCGCCCCCTCCAGCAGTAGACTCTTCATCTGAGCTATATGAGAAGCTAGTGCAGCTGTCAATCTTCCCCAGCAGACCACCTAACTTCTTCCCTTTCAACAGGATGCGCCCCATCATCTTCTACAGTGAACCAGGAACATGTGAGAAACAGAAATGTTATTTTTCTATTGGTACACCAATACCAGAAACATTTCCTTCTGATATGGAAAACGGTAGTTTTAAAAAACACCGTGGCAGTAAACAATTTATTTCAGTGGCTGAAACAGCGCTTTAATAAGATGCAAAAATTGTGTCATGACAAACTGTCGAGAGTATATATTAAATGAATTCAAAAGTGTACACTACAGTATATGATTGCTGACTTCATTTCCTAGCTATACAAGGTTAGTATAAGTACTACAAGACACATTTCCTGTATTTTCTCAGGGTCAGATGTTTTTACTGATAATCCTCAGAAAGTAAACAGGACATTTCCAGAAGTGGGAAAGGAAAGGTTAGCAACACCAAGATCTTAGGTTTGATTTCCAGACAAAGTAACTTTGGAAATGAGTGTCTGCTGAACTTCACAAACTATTGTTCAAAAATTCAGGGTCAGTAATATTACTAAAATATATATATATATTTTAAAGTGCATTAAATTAAAATTCATTATATTTATGTAAGTCACAGTAAAGACTTTGACACTGTTGCAAAAAATCATAAATCCAAATAAATTATTTTCTTTTGAACTTTCTACTCAAAGAATCTTGAAAAAAAAACAACAACAAAAAACATAGTTACCATAAAATATTAAGCATCTAATGTTTTCAACATTCAGTTTATTTCTAAAGGAGGACCATATCAGCATATTGAATTATTAAAAATTCAGCTTTGCCACCACAGGAATAAATTACATTTTAAAATATAACAGAAAAGATTATTTTAAATTGTAATATATTTCACATTATTGTTGTTTTTTTTACTGTATTTTTCCATCAAATAAATGTAGACTTACTAAGCACAACAAAATGACCTGAAACCTGAACAGAAGTATGAGGAATGTAATTAGTGCAAGTGACAGCACTCTATAGCTATTTCAAATGTGAAGGGAGACAGTTACAGTAATTATTGTATTATATATTACCAGTGTATCATGATGAAAACTGACTACTTAATACACACTGCTTATATAAAAAAAGTAGCATGTGAAGTGTTAAAACTACTAAAACAGTAGTTTGTTGCACTGAGATCACATTACATGGGATGTTTATTTTAGTGAGTGGCATCCAGTTAGTGCACTGAAAGCAAATGTTTGTTTTTGTTTTTTTATCCAATAATGCCTAAAATCGTTTAACGTCTGGAAAGTGAATAAATTGTTAAGTCAAGGAAGAGCAAAACTGGAGGTGTGTGACCTCGGGTGAGGGCAGGTCTTTGAGGGGCAGGTCACTGAGTGGCTTTCTCAGGAGCTTCTTTCCCAGAATAGAGCGAAGGTGCTGGGCCATGACTGCCTGCTGCTCCACTGAGCAGTGATTCTCCAGGGACAAGATCAGAGGATACGGAGATGTCTACGGAGAGAGAGAAATTTGTTCAAGAGAATCAGCTATTTAAGTGTCAATTATCAAACATGCCCACCCAAAAGATTTTAGGCTGTCATGGTGCATGCGTCTGCACCTTGAAGGCATACTGAGCGATGGTCTCGATGACTTCTTTAAAGAGCACTTTGGAGGTAAGCGTGTGTCCGTGGAAGATCATGGGCTCTCCTTTATCACCATCCCAGCAGTCAAGCTCAACACAGCGACAGCCCTGATGCAGAGCTCTAAACACACAAAAGTTTAACCACAAACAAAGAGTATGAATAATAAATATCTAGTATGCGAGTATGTGAATTAGTGTTGTGTGTTGTATCTCATAACACATCGGCTGTGTTTTGTACAGCTGCTGCTAGTGATCAGATATTTCATGAGGTAAAGGCCTGGATGGAAAATGAGCCTTACAGATTTCTGCAGAATTGGATTACCTGTCATACATAATGTTCTCCTGTATTCCTGGTCCTTTGTGTTTGCACTTAACAAACATATTATGTTAATAATTTTTTTAAAACATTTTTTAGGATTCCCTGACGATATGCATTTACATCGCAAATGCTAGGCCACTTTCTTTCATAAAACATGGGGTACATAAGATTTTATTTTACATTTTTTCTTGAAAGAAAAATTCAGAAAGGATGCATTAAGCTTAAAACAATAGTAGGAAAAACATTATAATGCTGCAATAGCTTTTTAAAGATATTCTAAAGCTGTTCTAATATCTGCTTTAAAGCATTACCTGTTACACATTTGTTTCAGGTGATATGTAGACATGTGCATCTTCTGAGTTCATGAACATGAGGAAGCCTGTCAAAAAGTTGTCTTTCATGTCTAATTTTGTCCAAAATTTTGTCAAAAAACACAGTTAGTTATGTGTAAAATTGAAGTAAACAACTGAGAGAGAACTGTTTGTCATTAAAGGAATAGTTCACCCAAAAATTGAATTGCTGTTATTATTTGCTGAACTATATGAGTAATCAAACATTAGCTGGTCCCCACTGACTTTGACCGGAGGAAGAAAACATACTATGGATGTAATGGTGGATCAGTAACTGCTTTAAAATAACTTTTATGTTCAACAGAAGAAAGAAACGGGAAATAATTCGGGTTTAAAACTATGTTAGAGTGAGCAAATAATGAGCACTGACAGAATTTTCCTTTTTGGGTGATTTTTTAATGTTAATTAAAAAAAAAAATCAAAGAAAAAAAACTTTGTATGGAACATCAGTGCCTGTTAAAGTGAACTCCGTTACTTGTGTTAGTTTTCAGACATGAGAATAGAAATATTCTTCTGCTACAAAACCTTCCGCTATGTGCAAAAATGTTACCGTACCTTTTACTGTGACCGTGGGCATAATTCTGTCGCCCAGCGCAATAGTGTTACAGAACACAAATGGTCCCTAAATAAGCTTAGCTTGTGTAGGCACGAGTAATCATTGTTATTTTACCAAACAAAAGTATAAGTGCGTGTTAGTCCACTTGCAGTTCCTCTGTGGTGTTGTAACCAGATTTTAAGTTGCAGTTGGGTGGGTGTTGTACCTGATGTAAGGCTCGGTGCTGCTGGCGCTGGTCACCTGGTCTTTGGTGAGGTATGTATTATGAGAAGAAGAGATGAAGTAGTGCGCCAGCGGTCGGCTCATGTCCTGATACACGTGAGCGTGATCCGGGTTAAACACATCGTTTTCTTTCGAGAGCATGTACATCGTGAAACCATTCTGGGTCATGAACAGATTCTTCCGGGCTGAGGGTCACAAAAAATAAGTTAGTCAAAGTTTAACAGTAAAGCTTGGTTTTGAGAGCAGAAAGGAATATCCAAGGTTTGTCAGTTATTAGCCACAATAACCAGTGACACACTACTGAGCTATGCGCTAGTTCGTGGAAGTGGAAGGGTGTGTTTTGTTTTTAGTTTACTGCTGGACCTGCACTCCAGTTTTCAACACAATGACGAACTCAAACCTGTTTTGATTTGGCCTTTGTGCCATTTTTACTGATGGTATAGACAACAGTGGAGTGCAGACAGGGGAAATATGAGCTAGATCTGAACTGACGCTGCCCACATGAGTGCCACGGGTCGACTGCTAGACAGCAGCTCTGACAAATAACTCCGTTTGTTGCAACTGTATCAACTCTGCTCATTTTATGGGCAATAAATGATTTATTAAGAATAAAAAAAGAATTTTCAGCAGTGCAAATATACAAGCCTATTATGTTATGCTTTATTTTATTTACTCTTGGCTCTTGTGGATATTGGTGGAGACTTCGATCAAAACCTTACAGACTTATGTAGAAGATTTATCTTTTATGTATATTATAATGAATTACCACTATATACAATATATATATATAGATTCAGCATTGCATGAAAATGAAATTAATGTAGCAAGACTGATAGATAAAAAATTCAAACAAGGATTCTGCACTGAAAAGGATGAAGGGTCTCCAGTATGGAGTCTTTACTAAAAAATATGAAAGTTTCCACCACACCTCAAATTTACTCATTAAATAATTAACAATAAATTATTCATGTATGGTGCTGCTGGCTGTGTACCCCAGTCATTGAGCTCATAGGTGTGGATGAGAGTCTTTGCATGGGCCAGAGATGCGTCTTCACCCTGGTCCCCGAGAAAATCCCTCAGCTCCAAGGTGGTGAGCACACACCCGTTTCCAGAATAATGCCTGAACACAGCGTCCAGCTCCGGCCTGCGCATCAACTCACGGCAGAACTCCTCAATCTCCACGTGATCCAGCCTCCCATCACATGAACGATCACACTTCTACACGCATCAGGAGGAATAAAACAGAGAGAGATAGCTTGAGGCTTCATTTAAATTAAACTCTTTTAGTGTACTGTATATGACAGCTGTTGCCAGTTGCACGCTGATCTCTCACACGAACCTTAAATAGTGTGCGTGCATACTGCTCGTTCAGGTCAATGTTGATCAGCTGTAGCAGATGTTTCACCTCGTCGTAGCTCATCTTCCCATCCTGGTTCTGATCTGCACGTCTCAGATAGCCTCGAATCCAAGTGTGCACAGTTAGGGAAAATTATTGGCCATTTAGTATAAAACAATAAACAATCTCACAATTGAGAGTGTATGTTACATGCTGATATCTTTGCAGTATTCAGTGTTTTAAGAATCTGATCAAATTATTACCACACGATTGGCTCTTTGACCCACAAGACATGTGAGCTCAACATGTTTCAAAAGGCCCCACGGCAGTGACCTGCCTTGCTTTTTGCTTTTTTTCTGGATGCGAGACCCCCACCATCTCTCTCGTCTCGGCCCCCGGGCACATCGCAAACACGCTTTTCCCTTGTTTTAGTGTATCTACTAAAACAAGGGAAACACACTGAACTCGTGTGTTCAGTTATGCGAGTTAACGTGGAGTTAATAAAACTTCTACCTCTCTTTGAATGTGGTAGTTGTGTTGCTGTCTATGGAGGGTCAGAAAGCTCTTGGATTTAATCTAAAATATCTTAATTTGTGTTCTGAAGATGAGAGAAAATCTTATGGGTATGGAACAACAGGAGAGTGATTAATTAATGACAGAAGTTTTGGGTGAACTACTGTATTCCTGATAAGGAGATTAAAGTGTTAAAAAATTAACACTTTAACATTTAATCAAAATTAGAAGCTGCATGTAGTTGAAATGAACAACACCGAAAACAAAAATATGAATACAACAAATTGATTACAGGTTAAAAAATTAAATACAACAGAGTGAAAACCACATTAAAGGAAAGATAAAGAGGACAAAAGGTATTTTTGAACAAGGAGAGAAACGATCTGTGGCTCACATGTGCGGTGGAGTTGCGTTTAGATATCTGTTCTAGATCTGCTCTATATTTAGTAAGCTAACTCACCGAGTAATGTGCAGTAATGGAGAGTATGTTTACATGAGCATTTATTGGAATATGCTGGCCAAGGAAGTGAAACCTAAGCCATCTGATTAAACCCTATAATTAAATGTGTATTAATTGCTGTATATGTGAAGTGGGCTTGCAGTTTACTAGCATTTTCTCTTTTCAGGTATGTCTTTAAGGATATTGGTCCAGCTTTTCTTTCTGGCTCATGTTGGAGACACGGTCTTTGAGCGTGCGGATGCCTCGAACCCAACGCTCTGCTTCGTCCTGTGTGGAGCAGCACAGATTCAGGCTTTTCCTTCCTCCGCGGAAGACCACAGTGAAGCAGTGGGCCTCTGGAACCAGACCTGCCATTTGTCGCAGACACTCCGACTGACAGCCCTCCCGCACACACTCCACCTCCGTCACACAGACTGACAGAAACAAAACACACACAGGTGATTGGACCAACAGCACTAATAATAATTTACATAATCTGCTACATACAGGTGAATTGTGTGATCTATGCACCAAACTGTAAAAAAGAAATATAGTTTCAAACACCAGGTTTAGTTTCAAAAACAAATTTAACATTAAACTCTTTAAACACAGAAGCTATCAGCCTGGGTTAAAGAAAAAACTAAAACACACACAAAAGAGAAAACAATAAAAGAAAAATAAAACAAATTTGTTTACAAAAACATCTTAATAATTATGTTGTTCTTCTTTGAAACTAACTGAATGAACATAAAACTAAAACATTCAAAATAAAACCTAAACTAAAAGCAAGTTTAAAAAAAACTAAAAATAAATATAAAGCAAAATAAATAAACTGAAACCAACTCCTAACTGTATCATTTCAAAGAACACTTCAAAGGAACTAAACTAAGCTAAGATAAACCACCTGAATAAACAAAATCATTTAAAATAAAGCAAAACCAAACTAAACAAATCTCAAATGAAACAAAACTAAAATCAAATCTTAAATGTGTCATTTAAACAATTAAACTAAATTCAACAATAATTTAAACACAATTAAAATGAATCAAACTAAATGATTTAAAACCTGATCATAAACACGTAAAAAGGAATGACAAACAAGCAATTGGGACACAAAAAAATTAAACTCCCATGTCCATATAAGAAGCTGGTCAAATGTGTCATCACAGTGTGTGAAGATAGACAGTGTGTGTGTGAGGATTAATTTGGCTCTTGTAAAACATAGTTTACAAAATGCTGTTGATACACACAGTGACAATCAGACAAAATATAACTGGACTTTCCTTCTCCTCCATTGTTTTACAGTAAGTGTACACTTCAAGTCATCTGCACGAGGAATTGCAACAATAGCTGCAACAAAATAACGTCTTTGACCTGTGGATACTCCTACACTGCAAATAAACAAAGAGACATGCAGAGACTGCAGGGCAAGACAAACACGTGCTCTTCTAAATGACTCTCTGCCCACCTCCAAACACTGACAAACATGCATTCATAATTCTGGTGTAAATGGAAAAGAAGCGTGTTAATTTGAACAGCTCGTGTGTGCTGGGACATGTGCAGTGAATGGGCGTTTTCTACACCACTGGCATTCCTCGCTAATGCCCGCTGCATAGATCCACAGGAGCATGAACTCTCCAGAGATCCAGCCTTGCATGAGGTGCTCCTGCCTTCCAGCACAATGACACTGGCACAGACTCCTCTCCTATACACACCGGCATCATTTAGTGCCGGCTATCTGACACTTATGCCATAACCACGCCTCTTCTATCTTTATCTGCCTTAATAAATAGCCAAAATAACAAAGAGATGAAGTGATGCATGATGTAAATGTCACACGCACAAATATTTACTCACATATAGTAATGCAAACACACACAGTTATGTATTATTTGGACTATGTTCATTCCCTCAAGTGTGTGGCTGTCCGTAAGCTGTGAGGGGCATGCTGGGATTGGACAGGGGCAGCTGAGCCTGCATTCCAGAAGTCAGTGTGACGCAACACAAGACAGAAACAGAGAGAGAGGCCACTTCACCTACTGCAGCTCTCCGAGTCCAGCAGTATAAACATACGTGTTTGTTTTATGAGCATTTTAAAGTTTCATGCTACTTCCCCTTTCAATAGTTTGGGGTCAGTATATTGGGGTCAAGTCTGTTATTCTCACACACAAATACTTTTAATTTTGAATAATCATTTACTACCATGTGAACACACATACTAGTGAATGCATGACTTTCAAATCACCTATGTAACAATATTCCCCCAAATATTAACAGAGTGTACTGAACAAAGAGTTTCATGCTGAATAATGCTCGCCAATTACAGCAATACTGTACATTTTACTGTTGTTTCCAAATGTGGCCCTGGAGCACAAATAAATAAGCTTTTAATTGATGTATTGTTTGTTGGGATAAGACCAAATTAAGCAGAGATACAACCATTTGAATATCTGGAATCTGAGGTGTGCAAAAAAAAAAATAGCAATGCAATCAAAAATTCAGTTTTAATATACTTACCGTAGAACATTTACAAAATATCTTCATGGAACATGATCTTAATATCTTAATGATTTTTGGCATAAATTTATTTTACAAAATTTATCACTACAAATACACAAGCAACTTAAGACTTGCTCCAGGGTCACATATGCTTCTAAATGAACAGAACAAAAGTACGTTTTTTTTAGTGAAACACTGATATTTCAGTCACATAATCTGTGTCACTAGCCCTACGTGTTGACTTCCGGCATGTCAAAGAACTGGAATAAAGTCCTGTGTTTAAACTGTTCTTTTACTAAAGAGAATGACTGACAGGTAAGTGTAGGGAATTCTGATGTTGTTTAGGGTGCGTCATTTTTGAGAGAGTCAAACGTGTTCCAATTACAATGAAAACACCGATTATTACATAATGATATTACATAATCAACATTTCACACAGAAACATCACGTAAGTGACTACTAGCACTACGTGTGATTATTAATCACGCTGAGTCACATGATAAGCTAAGTTATTAGCTAACTTCACCTCAGGGTCTCACCAGAGGTCATCAGAATGACCCATGAATCCCCATAAGAGAAGGGATTATTTATAAACTGTAACACCCCTGCACTGTTTGTTTTCATTTCACCATGTGCTCAGTGTGACCCAGTTTCTGTAAAATGTCTATTGTGTTCAGGTGTGTATTAATTAATGTCATTGTCTACCCTTTATAAGTTACGTTCAGTTTAGTTCCTGTTGTCCGATCATTGATGTTGTATTGTGGTTCGTGTGAGACTCTACCTGTGTGTTTCAAGTTCCTGTGGATTATTAAAAGGATTATTATTGCTGGATTCTCGAGTTTGCCTCCTTGCTTCCCACGGACCATGACATAAAAGCATAACCTGGGCTTTTTTACTGTACAGCTGATCCAGAAATCAATCCAGAAACGTGTAGTAACATGTATCAATTCACATGTCTATATTTCTACACAAAAGATAAGTGTTTTTCACAGTGAGTGAGAATTGTGAGATTGAGTCTGAGATTCCGGAGTGATTTAAGGATTTAAATCTTAAGATGGTTAAACTCCTTGTCTTGTGAGCCAAACTTTTTGTGCTTCTAGAGCAACCGGTTACATTTGAATCTTGCTTAACTATTGAAATATTTTTTTTGCCTTTCAAGTTGCAGCCTCAGACATCTCTATGCAGCTAATATTTTCAACAAATGTGAAGAGAGACAGATTTTTTTAGGGTGATGACAGCAGAGACTATCACAGATATTTCACAGAGCAGTGATAAACGACAGTGGGGCTGATGCCTCCCTAAATAGGTTCCACCAACACCAGTGGTCTAATGAGAGAAACATTATGCTCCACTAAAGCACCATGAATGGAAATAGAAAACTGATTCTCTTCACTCTCACAGCGGATTATCAATCCATCTGAAGAGCATAAGTGAGATTAAAAACAGATTAATAATCGTCTGAACATCTAGAGATTAGAGATGTTAGAGCAGCTCATTTCCCACGATGTCTCTTATCACTGATGAATCTGTGGCATGTTTCCATTATGCTAGGAGCAAAGGTTGAATTTGTGTGATTAAAAGGAGATTACCAATCACCTGAAAAGCAGGAGAACGTAACAGATTAATTGGGACATGTCCCACAACACCCCTATTCAAAGTAAGCACCAAATCTGAAGGTCTGAAATCATTTAAAGCGAGACATTTCAGGAACATAATCGTGGTTTATAAACTGAAGTATTTCTGGTTTAATTTCCTGGCTTTGTTTGATCTTGTGAAACAAACCAAACAAAAGTAGGAAATTAAACCCAAGAGAAGTCTGAGCTTGTAGTCTATATAGACAAATATACAACTAGACATGTATTAATTAGTTCAGAAATATGGCCACAAAATGTTCTGTTTGCTGTTGCATTGATTGGAAAGTCCCATTCCTCAACAAAAAACCTGCCGAGCAATATATTACAGACGGTCAAAGGTGAGTGCTTTATTAAAGGGAAGAAATACATCACACTTTTCATCATAATTTAATTATTTGACATGGTTAAAACTCATTTTAATCTAAATGGAACCAAAATACTTACCCTAACGCTACTTTTATAATGCCTATCCACTGATGATCTAAAATGGTTAAAATGCAGTCTATCAAAAATATAAGACCCACACATATTTTACTGTGATGCCACCTGTAGGAACCTTTCTGCATCATAACTAGTGCTGGATTTAGACATTTCTATAAAATCAATACAAACTCTTTCCCTTGTTTGCCCTGTGATTTATTGGGTCACTGCTACAGTTCATTACACTAAGCCAAATCCATCCGTCCTGTTAAATTCAGTGGCATTTATTTACTAAAAACAGAACATCATAAGATTTAGTGCCTGCAGGGTCCTTTGGGATCAGGTTAACAATAGGCATAGCAAACATTAGTAAAGTCTTGTTTTGACTTTCAAGACAATTATGAGGTCAGAGTACATGAAGGAAGAACAGACTGTGTTTTTTTTGTTAGCATTATTTTTCCTTTAGGGTGTGACAGTATGATTCCTTGACCTGATTAGTCGTAAAAAAAAATCATTTCATACTACTACCGAGTCCAGTATCAGATCCTTTTATTCACATGTTAAGTTCTGGCATCATGGCACCTTCCTCACAGCTTGCTTTACTATTTTTCTGGACCTTAAAAGTTATTGTCTATGCCGGGTCAGAAAGCTCTCGGATTTCATCAAAATGTCTTTATTTGTGTTCTGAAGATGAACAAAGGTCTTACACATTTGGAACAACATGAGAGTGAGTAATTTTCAGCAGAAGTTTTTTTTTTGTGTGTGAACTAACCCTGTGACCACCCTCTCTGTCAGCACTCTTGTGAGAACAAATTCTTTAGATAAAACCTTGTCATTTTTTATCCCAACTATACCAAACTGCTTTTTGTTTCTGTGTGCTTCACATGACATAGAAATGATCCATTGTAAAGATGTAGGGAGGTAGTCGCAGAAACTAAATATCTCGCTAAAAAGCCCTCAGCTGAGAGCACTTACTAAACTGACCCTTGCGCATCTCACCACATAATTTCAAAACTCCCAAAATGCTGTGCTGAAAGCTGAATTTTAATATATGTTTTTGGATGTAGTTCAGGCACGGATGATATACTCACAGGTCTGCTGATTTTTTCCTTTGCGGGAGGTTTTGCTGGACTCACACCACACCGTCACACAGTCCTCCAGAAGCCTCAGGCCCCTGTCCTTCCGCCAACGCTGAGATCGAACCTTCATCATCTTTGACCCCTGCAGCATCAGCTGCACATCTTCATCATCCAGCACACCTATTTTACACAAAAACATCATTTTAAAATAAGACCATATCCTGTTCTTCTAAATGTTTTCCAGTCTGTCCAAACACACCTGCTGCATGCTGTAAATCTGAAGTGTCAAGTCTCTAAGACGTACACGCGCTATAATTCACTCATAATGTGCCGTCCCAAGGTTGCTCTCATATTCCCCAAGTTGTATGTGCCAGAGACTAACACTTCCCGGCACTAAGTCATACACCGTTTTAATATTTCTTGCAAAACATGGACCAAAACCAACCCATTACTCAGGCATCTTCCAAAATAAATGTGCGCACTCACACATACCCGAACGTGAGAGCAGTATGAGATCAGAAGGATGATGTCTCTGTGTCAATGTCAGCAGCATTGACTGCATGTATAACAGGATACCAAATGATAATAATATATACACTTTTCATGTTTTAATCCTTAATCATCAACATAAGTTTGTCTCCCAGATTAAAGTAGCTTGCTCTCCTTCACAGGCTTGTGAGAGCTTGAAAAAAGACTATTCACTGAGAGCATAGACTGCAAAATTTCCAGTATCGCACGCTGAGCTCTTTATAGACTTTTCAAAGCTAAGCTAAGCCTGGCTGTGCAGCGTGGCACTGTGTTACAATAGACTGAGGTGAAAAAAAGAAAAAAAAAAACAGGATGAGGGTGCATTTCAGTTAGACTGAGCTACGCTTTTTTACAAACACTATTTTGTTTAAGTGCAAAATCATGCAAATCAGGTAAAATCTTGCTAACTACAGTTACCAACAGCTTATCTTACTCCTTTAGTATAGTGTGAAGTGTTTAATAAAAGCTTATTTGTTAAGCTTGAACAAGAGATAGATTACTACCATCATGACCAATAGACAATGCACAAAAATATATGCTTACAATCAAACATTTGGCATAACCATGTTTAACCATGCTTTTTCTTTCATAAAAGCTCTACCTTACAAGATGTTAATCTAGATTAAAATCCTTATTTATAATCGTTTATAATTATATAATTATATTTATA
>JAUMHI010000039.1:1979511-2057046 GCA_032359435.1 Enteromius unitaeniatus | reverse complement strand
ATTTCCCAGAGGATCCTTCCCGAGGGATTAATAAAGTTCTATCTATCTATCTATCTATCTATCTATCTATCTATCTACATGTAAATATTTTCAAAATATATGCATATGTGTGCGTGTATATATATATAACAGCGTGCACACACATATATATTATGCGAACAAAAACTTCTATATTGGATGCGATTAACTGCAATTAATCGTTTGATAGGACTAATATACATATGGCTATATTCACATTTATTAGCACACCTGGGAGTGATAGTAAAGCCTGCTTACAGTAAAGAGAGGAAGCATATCTCAAAAACAAACACAAATGTAAACATGCACTGCTTCCTATGCAGGCAATGACAACCTCAAACATCCAGGTCTCACCACAATTTCTCAAACTCTCACCTCGTTGTCAGTTTTGCTGTTTTCTCTGATGACCCTGATCCACTCCAGCATGTCCTCTCTGTCCTCAGCCTGTAATAGGTATTCACAGAAGTCCTGTGTGGTCAACCTCAGCGCGTGTTTGCGCTTCGTTTCGCTGTACGCAATATCCACAAGACAGCCCCGGATACTGATTGGCTGCTCCTCTTCGGCCCCGCCACCCAGCGCAGCCCCTTTGAGCACTGCCTCTCGCTTGTCTTTGTAGAGGAACAGAGAATGGGACCGAAGCACGGAGAACACCCGCCTCCATGGCCAGATGGCACTTCCCACCTTCTGCAAGAGAGAGAGAGAGAGAGAGAGAAGACAAATCTCATCCATCAGATCATACAGGTGTGACTAATTACGGTGGTCTGTTAACAGGCGCTTTTATCCAAAGCAACTTGCATGGCGAGTTTGAACTTAAAACCCTTTGCTCACAAGCCCATATCTTTATCTAAGCCACTAACAACTGCTCCCCCGGATTATAAAGGAACCCTCGCTGTCTGTTTGGCTTACCTTGCCCTTCTCCGTGTGGATCTGTTTAAAGTGGAGCCAGCCTTCTCTCTTCACGTCACTGTAGCTGATGCTGCCCAGCTCCGAGGTAGAGTGTCGTTTAGAGCGAGCCTCTTCTGCAGCACCCAGACTGTCCAGAGACTAAACCATGATACGGGACAGAGAAATACTGTGACACTGATATGGAACTACAGTATATAAAGATACAGAATACAGGAAGAGAACATTAGAAGCTGCATTCTACAAAGTTAAAATATCATATGGTTTAATTTGAAACAAAATATATAGTTAAATAAATAAATATTTTAATATTATATTTAAATATTTTTACATTTTTTATTCATTCTTGGGTAATTGGAAAATCTTAACCAATACCTAAATATAACTATTTAGTATATTTTTTTAGTAAATGCAAATATTCTAAATATAAAATACAAAAATTATTATCAATAAAAAAAAAAATCCAAATCTGTTATTATAATATGTTCCAGATGTGGCTGGAATACTGTATTGACCTCTGTTACTGTTACTGTTACGTAAAAAAAGAAAAAATATTTTTTGCCTTTGCCATTAACAGACATAAAAACTGAAGTACTAAAATGAAATAAAAAATATATATTTTTAAACAACAATACATTTGAAAGATGTGCATACAATTATTAAACTTAAAATTAAATGGAAAACTTGAAACATAAAAATATAATTTTTGTATTGGATATATAAAACTAAATAATAACTAAAAAGCATCTTGAGAAAGAAAAACATATATATATATATATATATATATAAGGCTTTTTTATAAAATAAAATGATCACTATTAGTCATAAACGTCATTAAACGTAATAATAATACTAAATAAAACCGGTATCGACCAATCAGCATTTGGAATCTGATCTATACTCAGGAATATATCACTTTTCATCGACTAATGTTGACTTTACAATACTTTCATTCATGTCCAAGTTTTAGAGTGTATGACCCAGTTTCTACAGTAATTTAGTAAATTAAACTCACCCCTTCAGTAAAGAAGCTCTTAACTCTTTTAGGAATCCTCCTGTTGAAGAAGCACAATATGTTTAAAAATCAAATCAACTCACACATTCTTACTTAAATGTGAAGCATAATTAAACCTAGTAGTCAAGTCCCAAAACTCACGAGAAGACCCGCCCCTCTTCTCTATATGCATTAAGCCCCTCATCACATGACTTGGAGCGCTCAGTGGTGATGGCCAGCAGGTAAGAAGAGCGGCGGTTAGACTTGGGATCACCTGCTAATAGAGACAGAAAAAGAGAGACACCTGTTCATTACCAACCATGATGATGATAAAAAAAACTCTTACACAGGAAAAGAAGAGATAGAGCTGATGAAAGACAGTTAGTGTGGAGTTGGTAAGGATACAGGAAGTCATTTGAGATTAGGAGGTGGGAAGGCGGTCATCTTCATCACAGTCTCAGTGAAGTCCAAAGACGGTGCACGGGCATTACCAAACGATCATGTGAGCATACAGTATGGCATGCACATATACATTTGACTCATTTCTGCTCTATGAGTATGCATGCAGTAGGAGCGATACAGCGGTCACATGCAGCTCTTGAGTGTTGATATAATTTCGCAAACTTGACATGATGTGTTTTCATGTACGCATTGATTTGATCACTTAGTAGTAACAGTGTTTCTCTTTCTCTGCGTCACTCACTGCAGTCTTGGGAGAAAAGGTGGTTGAGGGGAAAGGTGAAGGTTGGGGAGGCGGGGCTTGTGGCCACAGCAGGGGCGGAGTTTATACCGCCACTGGACACAACGGAGGAGGCGGGGACATGACGTGCCCGCAGATCTGCACTTGGACTGGTCGGCTCATCTGTGGGAGGAGTGGAACGGAGGAAAGGATAGGAAAAGGGGGAGGAAGGAAGGAAGACAAGAATAAAAGAAAGTTATATTGGAAAAAGGAGTAAGATTGAAAGAAGGGAAACCAAAAACGACAACAAGGAAGGAGGGAAAGGTTAGAGGGAAAGCAAAATGGTGTTGCACAGTTAATTTCAAGGTCAAAATAGACACCAAAACACAAGAGACTCTTCCTCTCTTGACATGTGTGCGATGAAAAGTAAACCAAACAGTCAATTTACTGCAAAGCGTTATGAGATCAGATTCAGACACTCTTAAAGAGAGGAGGAGTAATCAGGTGTTACTGTAAGCAGAAGCTATATCTGTACCCACTCATTATGTGTTAAAGCAATTAATATTAAATCATGTAACACGTGACAACATGATAAATGATGAGAGATAATAGAAAGAGAAAGAATGAATAAATCATACAGCATTTTGTACCTGACTCGTAGCCCTCCATGAAATAAGTGCAATAAGTGGAACTGAGATGTACAAGTGCTTTTTGCATTAGCACATGGTTTCAGTTCTTGCTAAAGTGTATTGTTCTCGTGGGAAGTAGGTGGTTGCTGCAGGTATGCTTTTACAGCCACCTCTTGGTTGGTTACTGTTTAATCTAAAACTTTAAAAAAATCTTTCTTTTTGGCAAATCTCTTGTATATAAGCATATACAAGCCATGTGTGAGATTGAGTAGCACATCAATGAATTCTTAAAAAAAAAAAAACCCTCCTTTTTCAAAGCATGTGCTTGCAGTTATGTGTCAGGTCTTTCTTGCCCTGCAGCAGTAACATGATCACTTCAAAAACACAGCTTGGCAGCATGTTGGTATTTCAGTGACTAAGGAGATTCTGTCAACCATAAACCACCTGCAACAACATCTGTCAACACCACCAGGAGGCAGCAGAACACAAACACCGCTAAACAAGGGGATTTCTGAACGAGGTTTGGCTGGTTTGCACGGTCGCACAGTTAGCTCTAGGTCCAGTTGTTCGAAAGTAATTTCACCATATTCTTGAAAACCGTTTGTTTAAACGAAAAAACGGATTCTGGGATTGGAGTTGATCGTGTAATCCATTCTTGGTTTTGATCTGGATCAACCTCACAATACGGGTTCTTTGATTATCAGGATTATCCTGATCCCAGCAGAAGCTGGGATTCAGAGAGATTTCATGAAACAAAATGTACTAAGACTTGAAAATTGTTCAAATAATAAGCATTTAGTAGTAAATATACACTTATAACCACCCAAAAAATCTTGAATAACAAACAAAAATAATAAGTTCGTACATTTCTAAACTAGCAACCAAAGTGTTCTTGCCAATCAGTGTTGCTATGATGTAATTTTCCTGCTTTGATTAGTCACATGACGTTTGCGGCGAGAGTTGAGAAGAACGGTTTTCTCCAGGTACAATACAGACCCTCTTGTATCTAGACAGCTTCTAAAATCAAAAACAGTTCATCCCAAAATAAAAAAAAGTCCTTTATTACTCACCCTAATGGCGTTCTAAACATGTAAGACCTTTATTAATTACTATTCATTACATTATTACTGACCCTCCATAGACAGCAACAGAACTACCACATTTAAAGCCCAGAAAGGCAGTAAATACACTTTTAAAATAGTCATGTGACATCAGTGGATTAACCTTAATGTTATGTAGCTACAAGAATACTTTTTGTGTGCAAAAAAGCGTCAGAAATGGAGCATCAGAAAGCTATTGAATTTCATCAAAAATATCTTCATTTGTGTTCTGAAGATAAACAAAGTTCTTTTTAAGGTAAGTCTTAGGGGGAACCATCCCTTTAAGAAATAAATCCTCTGTCTAAATCAGCATGCTGCTCTCTATTCTTGTTATTTGTGTTTCTTTATCTCAGCGCACAAATATATATTTTTATTAATAACATGACTATCTTTATCTCATCAATCTGTCTCCTCAGATGTCATAGAAGTCCACTTATTTTCTTATTTGTCATCAGTTAATCAGGTTTTTTAACGTCTATGACATTCATTAGAATATGCACACATCGATCAACCTCTAATTAAATATGTTCGTCTTAAATCAAGTGAATCCTCTTTTGTTTAATTATCTGATGTTGTCCACTCTTTCTCTCTCACACTAGAAGAGAGCATGGGCGGAAACATTCTCAATCTAGGATGTGGAATCTGGACTGTGCTTGTTTTCCAGCCACTGGCAGAAATAGCTGTTCTGTGGGTTTAACAAAGGCCCTCATTACTGAAGCCTGAGTATGAGCTCACACACACACACACACAAACTCCAGTCTGTATCATGAACATATAACACAAGCACATACAAAATCCATCTGTAGTACTTCAACATCAGTCATGTGCAACAGTCTTATTTTGAGGTTCAGACGAGATGCTGTAAATAACCCAGCCCACCAGAAGTACTTTTGACTCTCGCTGGCCACAATACGCAGTCATTCTACAGACATATCCACATAACCATCTAGTGAAGAACACTAATATTATGAACATGGCAAGGTTTTCCTTTCATAGTGTCACAAATCAAAATGAAACCAGGCCTGACAACACTGTAATGTGAGCAAAAGTGTGGTGAGTGGGATTTCTCCAAAAACAAGATGGGAGACAACGTGTATGCGCATGTGCAAATATCCTTTGCGTGTAGCGTGTTAGTGTGTGAATGGTTGGAGGAGCAAAGATTCCTCCCCTTTTTATTGGAGACACAATGACTACATTGAGGGCAGAAAGAGCTGAGTGTGCCGATTGTGTCTGGTAATATCTGATATCTGTGTGTGTATGTGTGTGTCCTTCACCCCTAACCCCAAAAACCCCTGCTCCCTGCCCCTCTTCCTTCTGCCATCCTCAGTTTATTACACGATTATAAAGTGCTTCAGGAACTAAACAACACAAAAGTAAACACTGTGTGATACGACTAAATTCACTCCAAAACAATTTTAACTTTCCTCATTCCTCTGAAAAACGTTCTACCTAAAATGACCCTTCACTAAAGCTCCACCTTCCTCAGTTACTGTTGCTAACTCAGACATGTTTTACGGAAACTTCAGTAAGAATGAGCCAGAGATTGCTGATCAGCTTGACTTTTTAGTAAAATATGTTTCTAAAGTGCTAAAAACGGATTGAGTATTATTATTTTGTGGGCTGGAATGAATAAAGATATTTGGTATTAGTTTTTACTTATAGAATATATTTATTTCGGAGAAACTAGGTTACCAGGTAAGTTATGCAGTAACCAAGGTAACTACAATAAAATCCTTGTTATTGTTTTATTTAAAATAAAGCAATTGCTAAACTAAAATAAAATGAAATAAAATCGATAATGACTCAGATTTTAATGAATTTAAAGGAAAATGGAAAAATAAAAATGAAATTTAAAAAACTGTGTGTGTGTATACTGTATGCATGTATATATCCATATATACACCGCCTCCCATATTAGTATAAAAATTATCCTAAAATAACTTCCAACACCAAAAGTTTGTCTACAAATCTTCTCAGTTTATTGTGTTTCATGCTGTAGATTGATATAGATGTGGCCCTATATTATTAATGCTGGTTGTAATCATGACTTGAATGTCATCTTTACACAAAACACAGATCCAATTGCACAAACACAATAAAGCAGTTTGAAAACCATTCACCCCAAATCAATAAGAGAAATTCCAGTACAAACAACTCCACTGACATGGCAGGTAGAGCAAGAACAGACTGTCTGTTGTGTTTTTTATCAGTATGGTGTAACATGCCCCAGCTTGTGAGCATTTCTGTTAGTTTCAGTTTAGTCCTCTCTGTTTCAGAGTCTTTTATGCCATTCTGCCTCCATCAATCTCTAAACCAGGACCAGCTCTTATCCTAAATATGTGACGGGCGTCCCAAAGTCTCATCAGCGTCGCCCTGGAAACAGATGAGAAACACCTGCCCCTCCTCGTCACAGGCTGATCGGTCACAGCTTCAGCTCGTTTGGCCGCGGCCACATAAGCTGAGTGGGCCTCACCAGAAGCTGAGAGAGCCAGCACTAACGTACCCTCTCTATTTCCCCCAGCACGTTTTATCCCCTTCACCGGCACTTGAAGAAGGACCAAGCACATCCTCCACTGGAGCACCGTATTTCCTATTTTGTTCACTCTCCACCCAGTAAATAAATCCATCCTCCGGGGTTTTCTCACCATGTCTTTGCTGTGTGATTCTTCACCCGTGACACTGGTGAAGAATGAGGGCACTGCAGTGAAGAATCATTGACTTCCGAACACCCTCATCTCATGTTTTTTTCTCTGTTTTCTCTTCATTATGGACGAGATACTCCAGCAGCTCACAGAGGTTAGCAACCACCAAACAGCAAATAGTGGAACACCTTGCTACCTGCCAGTGGGAGATGGAACAGAAAGTTGCGGCACTGCGCCACCACTCAATGCGTTCCGCTCCCCCGAGTGCAAGCTACCCGGCTGCTCCAAAAATGACGTCACATAACAATATGGAGCCCTACCTGCAAATGTTCAAAACTATGGTAATTGGTAAAAATGAGGAAATGCAACAGTGATGGTCCCAAAACCTGATGGCACCCTCTGCATCTGCAATGACTTCCGTCAGCTGAATTAAGTCTCAGAATTCAACGGCTACCCCATGCCTTGGGTGGATGAGCTGCTCGACCGGTTGGGAAGGGCCCAGTACATCTCGACCCTGGACCTCACTAAGGGCTACTGGCAGGTAACATTGATTGAATCTGCTAAAGCTAAAAGTGCCTTCTCTACTCATAATGGTCACTGACAGTACCGGACCCTTCACTTTGGCTTTCATGGGGCACCAGCCACATTCCAGAGGATCATGGACATCTTCCTGACGCCCCATCAAGCCTACGCAGCCTCTTACATAACATAATATAATTTGAATAAACGTAATCAAACTGAAGGGTCTAACTGAAGGGGTGTGTTTCACTGTACAGGTGTGTTAGCAGAAACATGCTTCTCGTCTGTACTGAATGCTAAAGGTGGGGCTATTATGCATAGTGGTTTTAGGCTTAACCTCCCTCAGGAATGAAAGCGCTGCACTAACAACAGCTTACGCAATCACAACAGATCTTAAAAAGATGTCCAGGAGTGAAAAGATCAGAGCAATCACTAAAAAATAGGCCTGAAATGAAGTGGTTTTGTTTTAATGTTGCCATTACAACTTCTAATGCAATGTTAAAGGAAAACCAATTGAAAGCTTTTAAGGAAACTGCAAAATCAATAGCACTCCACTTGAATCCAGCTGTGCTATAAACATATAATTAGAGGAAACAGAGATTCATGGTCTACCATATATAACTGCTCTGTAGCACATTTAACAGTGACTGTTTTGGTGTCTATAGGTCTATCGCCGTTTGTTTTGAATGTTTTGCATTCAGACAGCCATTTTGTTTCAGATTTCCTCTTGCACTCTGGTTTAGTAATAAAGGCAAGCAGAGACAAGATCACTTTGAGCTACAGGCCAGAGCAAACACACAAACTGCACACTTAGACAGCTGCTTTTTTCAAATAACACCAATCATAATTACTATAAACTGACACCAAACCAAGCCTTACCTTATCTTAAGACTTTACTTATTTTATTTTTAAAACCATTTCCCCATTTAAGGGTGACTTAAATACCATTAAAACTATATTTTTCTGTTTTTTGTTCCTAAAATAAGGCTAATTAACACAACAGTGCCTTGGCCAATCAATCAACATTTCTACAGTATGTAAATATTCAAGACAATTCATGTCAAGTGTTCCAGTTTCATAGCGTCGACAGTTATGCATGGCACTAGAAATGCAAAGGTCATAAGCTCAGTTCCCAAAGAATGCTATCAATTTGGAGAGAAGCATCTACAAAAACTGTAAAAACAGGATAGAGTTGGGTGAGGCACTGAAAGAGTGGAAAATGAAGGAGCGGAAGGAGGAAAAATAGGACTCATTTAAATCCAGCAAGTCTGATTCAGCCACAGACAACTAATATTGTCAGGCCATGGGAGATTCCAGCATTACCTAATGCACACTGGTTCACCAGACATAGGAAATGAAGGGTAAGACCAGTGGGGTTGTGAGTTATTAAGACAGTCATTCTTCAACATTCCCATCAATCTATTTTAATGGTGTCTGGATACTTAATCAGTTTCCTTGTTAAAATAACAACCATGTGCAGGATAGAGCGAGAAAATGATGGGAAGAGTGGGAGAAATGGACAACTAAATGGAACAGTATTCTGAATACACCAGAAGAAAAGGAGAACATGAGTCAATAGGGGCTTACCTATGAAGGGAATTGACGCGAGGGAATCATCCTCTATGGATAGGGGTGGCAGGTTACCATTCGTACGCCGATGGGAAATAGCTGTCTCCACTTTGGCAGGGGGCTCCGTAGGATCAGAGGTAAAAAGTAGAGGGTCACTGGAATCAAGCGCTATGCCATAGTGTGGATGTCGCAGGGCGTTCGCACCCCTTCGGCCGGTGGGTGGTTTCTGCCTCAGAACCACTTCCTGTGTGTGAGCTTCACCTGTTGCTTCCCCTGCCCCTCTGTCGTGATTAGTGGGTCGGTAAGTTCTGTCTTGGCCTTCTAGGGGAGATGCAGAGGATGTGGTTGGTGGAGCTGGGGAAGGAGATGCAGAGGGTGGAAGGCCCTCTGGAGGACTGGTTTTTGGCGTAGGGGTCCAGAGGTGTGGCCCTGTGTATGAGGGGTCTCGGAAAGACTGGGCTTGCTGCAAGATACGGCCGGTCTTCCGGTTGAAAGAGGGGCTGTAGCTACGATAGCCAATTGGCTCCTCATCTAGACTCTGACAAGAGGGCAAACGTCTTGCCTGTTGAGCTGCCTGCTGTGGTTGCAAAATCTGAGACGAGTGTTGGTGCGCTGCTTGTGTGAGGTTTGGATGCTGAGGTGTGTGTTGGTGGTGGTGCTGCTGCTGGATTTGGTGTTGTGACTCACAATGTCCGCCACGTCTCAGATAGCTTTCAGTCCTGTTTGGAGGCTGCTGGACCCAAGTGGATCTTTCGAGTTGTGGTGAGAGTATCCCCACGGCTCTATCGAGAGTTTCCAGAGAACGTCCCGAATGTCCGTATCGGCTAACGAGAAGGTTTTCGGAGGACTTGCGCCCATAGGCCACCACGGATGGGTGTTGTCCATATGCACGCTCACCCCGCCAGTCTCCGTGGTTCCAGTAGGGATCGGCATATGCTGCCGAGCTCTGCTGAAGGAGCAGCAATGTGTCTTGCGATGCACTGTGTGGAAAACCTGCTTGCTGCGAACGCCTGGCCCTTCCAAGCTCACCTAGTCGGTCCTGTGAGAAGCTCCTGTGGCGTGGGTGCATGGAGCGAGAATTTGATCGCTCTCGCTCTCGCTCCCGCTCCCGCTCCCGGCCTGGTACCTGGCTGTAGTACCAGTTGGAAAGGGCTTGCTGGGTGCATTCGCTGCGACTGGATGGGGGTGTTGATGTTGACTGAGAAGGGCTGGCCCAAGGTGGGCTTTCTTTGCGGCCTCCGATGTGCCCCATGTTGTGGTTGGCGAGATGAGCTTGATGCAATGGACTCATCATCCCTCCCGAGGAAGAAGATGAGGAATATGAGCGTCCTCTCATTTGTCCGGTTGCCTGCTGTGCCCTGTCAGTCATTCCATACTGGATCTCCTCGGTCCGGTGTGCAGGGCTACTGTGGCCAACACCTCCTGGCTCACAGCTCCTGCCCTCGGCTGCCCAGACGGCATTTGAAGCTACTGTTCGGTTGTCAAGGGGTGGAGAGGGACCAGATGAGGAGCCGGGCCAGCGGCTCCAGTTGTCCAGCTGGTTTTGCCCCATGTGGGAAGAAGCTGGGGCAGGGCTGGGGGGGTATCCCGCAGGAGACTGGGTTTTTGCACGTGGAGGGTAGAGGACAGGGGGTGGTGGAGGAAGATTCTGGGCCTTTCCTGTATAAGGATTGTTCCCTCTTAGGTAGGCATCATGGGAATATGCCTGAAAGAGAGAAAAACAAATGTTTAATTCTAAAGGAACATAGAGGGGTCACATAAGTTCAAGAGAGTGAGAAAGGCATCAATGAGTGAATGTGAAAAATTCACAAATAAAAAAGAGGTAAGAGAGATGAGATGACATTACTATATGCTGACTATGAGACACTATTACTATACTGATCATGTGATTGTGTAATAATTCTGAGTTTCAGTGTAGTACTAGCTTATTACATTTCCCAAACACCAAAACTAGCTTATCTAAAGATGTGTGGTGAAGACAAAAGCAGATGATTTCTTATAATATTCTAAAATGAAAAAGGAAATCACTGAGAGATTTATGAGATATTCACCACATCATCACAATGTAATTTTTTTTTAAGTACTTACAAAAAAATTATTTACACAATTTATGTTAATTGATTTAAATTATTAATTATTACTAATTTATGAAATTATTATTTAAGAATTTATTTGGATTTAACATTACATCTCTATGAAAAACATATAGGTGATATTTAGATTTATGGTTGAAGCAAGAAAAATACATAAGAAATAGGATAGGATAAGAGAAATTCAAAACTTAATTTACGTCACATTATAAGAAAGGCAAAACCACCTTCTAAATTAAACTGATCTTGTTTTAAGGATGTTTAAATAGAAATATGTCTTAAATACTAACTTTTTACAAATTATTTTTGCCGTATGTTATTCTAAATGAGAACCATCAAAACCTCAACAACTTGCACAACCAATGCAGTGACTGCTCTGTAACTCTAGAGAGGATGCCAAGCTGACCAGAAGCACCAGCCCTCCATCAACACTAACCTCAAAACACACTGACACAAACTCAGCATGTGCTACATTAAGAATTTATTAACAAAACAGAGACATGGCTGGCTGACGAAAACGCTGTCCGGCTCCAGGCAAGCAAATTGACTACCATAGCACAGTACATGCAGTCTGCTAATACATGCAAATACAACCAACACAGAAAACGAAATGCAATAATAGAGAGAAACATTCCCTAAAGCTCCAATGTTTTCTCTTGTTTTCTTCATGGTGTCCCCTTTAACAGCTTAAATGTACCTTTTATTTCCTGATTCGTGCTTTTTCAAGTTCATGTCTTGTTGTCACGTCCCTCTGTTATTCTCTGAATCTCTTTTTCTCTTTCTGTCTATGGTGAGCCCTACCCAACCCAATGCTCTTGAACTCCCTCCTTTCTCTCTCTCTCGTCGTCTCTCCACCCTGTGGGAGTGTGGGAGGGGCTACATAACTGATGATGTCATCTCTGGAATGTAGCTGATGCGGGTGTAAGGAGGGGTGTGTAGAGAGACAGAGAGAAGGAGAGATAGGCATGGGGGGGGAGAATAGAGGAGTAAGAAAGAGTGGGGTCTCTTGGGAGGTTATATGGGTAACTCGTTTAGTATAAGTGCCCTTGTGAGAAGATTCGTTCGAGTGTGCATAAAGCATGTATCTGTATGTGCCACAAATTGCATAAAGGTTTTCCTTCGCCTTTAGTGAGTTGCATGTCCAATCATGTGGGCAACTGGGTAATTTGTGCACCGGAGAAAATATGCGAGTGGGAATGTTTCACTGTGTTGAAAGAACGCATGTGTGTTTGTGAGTATTTGTGTGGTAATCATATGACCGTCTGCATGCTTACGACATGACTGATTCTCGACATCTTGCTTGGAAATGCTTCAAAGACACTGCTACAGCAATCTACTGACTCACACATTGCTTCATAATGACTACTGAAAAATATTAGAGTAGTCAAACCTCAGTTTCTATGTCTATGACAAAGTGTGGGAAATGTGTACACACCTCTGGCGAGCATTACTTCGGAAGCAAAATTAGACATCAAAGTTGCCTAAATTCTATATTCTAGAAATACAAAACACTCCGCTCTGCTCTGATTGGCTGTTACACAGCGCAACTCATTTCAAGAACTCACACAGCAAACAGATCTCTTCTGTGTGGCGTGAATGATGTAAAGATTAGGCATCCAACCTTATATGCTTGAGCCTGTATCAGACGAAGATACAGATTTTTAGAGATTTTGCAAGAATGTAAAACGGTATGAACATGATCGCAGCGAGACTAAGTTGGGATTCGTCTTTTGCACGCACAAGATTTACATAAGACGGTATGTCATAATATGTCATGTGAACGTACAGAACTCTTATTACTCAACTATGCCAAGGTAAATTCAGTTTTACATTCTACGGCACCTTTAAAGCATTTTATTTAACTTCACAACCTGGCAAACTTTTGGACAAGCTTACACTGGAAAAAGTGCACATGAGCTAAAAACATCAAGAAACATATAAGTTAGAGTTTAGCATTCTCCATTGAGATATTCTGCTTGAAAGGGTAATGCAGCCAGTCTGTGAAACTTCACACAGTTTACTGCAACTAAATATTGCATCAAACCTTCTCAATGACAAACTGTACTAAATCCAAACAGGGATCACAACAATTTTTTTTAGCAATTGGGTTGATAAATAAACACACATATGCAACCTCTGGGCTCCGATTTAATAAGACTACAATAAAGTCTTTCTTGTTTCTTTTTATATGGGAATACATTACTATAATTTTAAATTATTGCAGTTGATATTAGGAATATCACTGTCTTAGGTTTTGAGGTAAGCTTTTGATCTTTCTTATATTTCCAATCATATATAAAAAATAAATCAGGAAATTAGATGAGGTAAAATAAACCATGTGCATGAGTTGACACTCCTGTTGAAATCATGACAACAATCATGATCAGTTATAGGGATTGTAACTTTGTAAATAATTATGATTATCAGTTTAACAAGTATGCAATATGAATAAAATGTGACTATGTTTAATTGGCTAAAACTAGACTAAAAATCCCAGACTGTTGGTCAAATAAAACAAGTAGAGGTTGAATAGATACGATAAAAATGTAAACAGACGCAGCACTATGAGTAAGACTGAACTGCTTCCTTTATTGAAAAATAAAATAAAATAAAATAATAATGCACTTCTTAAGACAACCAGGTATATTTGTGGGTATGAGTGGGTCTCTGGAGAAAGAAAGAGTGGCAAAGTGTGTCAAAAACGCTGAGACGTACACTTACCAGCTGCAGCACATCCTCATCCTTTGGCATGATGGAGAGCTCCAGTACACTCTCACTGCGAAGAGAAGACAAAAACACACAGAGAGCATGAGATTCAACAGAAGTATCTAAAGTTCATAGGACTTACAGTGACAATGGAACAAACTCTCCATTAAAGGTTTTGGGTTAAACACAAAGACAACCCTTATACTGAGGTCAGTAGTAAGCTTTTTAAGTAATGCACATAATCACCCAGACAGCAAACACTGCCTGAGGTCATTCTGTTACGTAAAACACATGTCACAAATTCCACCAGAACAAGACTCATGTGAAAATGTTTAGTTAGGCTCTGCTCCTTCAACAATTTTTGGAGTGTTGAGTTGAAAGTTGATCAAGACATCTTGATCTGCATTTACCAGGATAGCTTTGGAGCTGTAGAAGACCTCATGTGAATCAGACACAACAAAGTGCTTTTGAATCGATGCGGTTTGACTCGAGAAAGCTCACCTGTTCTGAATCAGTGCAATGACCTGCGAGTATGTCTTGCCCAGCACACTCTCTCCATTCACTTTAACCAGCCTGTCTCCTGCAAACACACACAAAATAAGACTTATTGTACATCACAAACATTTAAAGCAGGGTTTCATAATCTATTTTTATCTAATGTGTACAGCCCCATTATTAAGACTCAATCAGCCCTTACACTATATTACACAACTGTGTAATTAAATTACAAATTGCATATATTTTTCCATTTATAATTCATTTTAAAACAGGGTTCAGTTATTTTAAGCATTCTTTACATAGTGAGAGCAAGCAAGCATGTGCATTCTATTTAAATAATAAAGATTAAGTAGACTCATTCCATGTGTTTCCCTTTGGTGTGTTTTGGGTTCATGTCAGGGTTAGGCTATGGGATCATCTCCACCAGCGGCGGTTTGTCAGAGGAGTCAATGAAGTCTGAAACTCCTATTCAGTCATAACCCATCATATTAAAATACATTCATCAGAGGCAGTGCACCAGGTTCCACCGAAAACTCTCATTTAATTATTAAAAAGTCTATTTCCACCGAATTGGAACATTCATTATGTTGTTTTATGAAATATTATCTGATTATGCTGTCGGCTACTCTCAACAAATTGTATACATTCCATTGACTTTACCTCAAGATGATCACATCAAATACCAAAAGAGTATGTGATATTCCTAGAGGGTCTCTTACATTCTCGAGGCTGTTTTACTTATATGTGTATGGTAGCATAGGTATCGGCAACAAAGGTGGTAAATATACTGCAATCCTGTATTGTATTGTACACTTTAAGGAAAGAAGATAAGGAGAACATGCCCTCATTGAACTCAACTACTTTTTCCTGACTGGGAAACAGCCATGTCTCCCTCTCTTTTTCACACACACACACACTCATAGTGAGAGATAATGAGTCACCTTCTGTCACGCTGAAAGTGTTGTGTATGAATAACAAACCATAATTCACCAAACAGACATACTGCTTTGTATCAGATCCTCCCTCAGGTTCAGATATATTCCATTCACAGAAGAAAGACTGAATGCAGTGAGGGGGACAGTGATGGCAGCCAGGTGACATAAGTCACAGGAAGCATGACATATCAGCACTTTAAATATGTCTTCGTATAGAGAAACTTTCCTGTAAATCTGTGACAGGCTCTAAAGAAGACACAGACTACTATCATCAAGCTTAATAGGAGAGTTATAAAAATGTGTATGCAGGAGAGGGCATTGTGGTGGGTGTAATCAAGGCTAATATTGTCACGTATACACAGACAGCAAACAGTCACAATGCACACATGAATTAAAAAAGTTTTCAGGAATGAAACCATGAGTTAACTCAACCTCCCACTGAATTTCAGGGTCATGTGCAGTAAGAGCTGTGCCGCCTAGCTGACTTTGTAGAAATGAGTAGTGATTTAATTGAGCATTAATCATCATTGAAGAGTTCGCGAAATTGTGCAACTGAAAAACTGCCAAAGCTTGTTCACAAACAATAACACAAATTTGGTCCGATTTTTGTTTTGCCTCTTCACACCAATGCATAAAAAGCTGCAGATGGGCAAATCCACTCTCTGACAGTAAAGAAAAGCATATTTTGTGTAATACCACTTACTTACTAACTTACTTTTATAATACTACTTCGTAATAACAACAGCTTGTGAGTGTCACCAAGCCATAGAATTATATGAGCACGGGACCAAAAATGTGCAAGAAATGAGAAGCTCTCTCTAAGGCATGTAAATGTTTTTATCAGTCTCAATAGAAATATTTACAGCCATTCATTCGAATTAAAATGTATTGCACCAAACATTCAGTCTGACGCCATGTAGTTTCTGAATATATATGCATATACTGTATCATCACAGTCTTTTACCTGTACACAAGCCAGCCAGGTGGGCGGGGCCTTTCTCCCTCACATTCTTAACGAAGATGGTGTCCATGGGCTCCAGACGGCCCCGATGCAGGCCTGCAACAAACACAAAAATGAAGTATTCAACATCAAGCAGATAATCAAAGATTCTGAAATAATATTTGAAAAATGTCAATGTTCTGTACTATTTCTAGGTCACTATTCATATAAGTAAATTAGTGGCAGGTGAAGGTCAGATGTTCTTCTTCCACTGAAGCTCAATATGCTCTTTGGATCATTTCAAGTCAGGCTGGAGATCAAATGCTTTTTAAATAAAATATATGTATTACATAACAGTCCATTACTCATCAGACTCAAAACCAAAAAAATGAAATACAAATCATGAGGTATCTGCTGCTGGAATACTGACTAATAAGAGACATTCATGTTAATATTTTGTATTGAATTTGTAATGAAAAAAAACTGTTTTAAATGACAAAAAAATCTAAACAGGATGGTTTCACTGGTGGACCTTTGGACCTCGCTGTACACACACACACACAAACATTCACAGATGTTTAGGCTGGCACTGTGGAATGTGTTTTGCTCATACTGATGCCAGGGTCTCATGATGCCAAGATAAGATGAGGACAGATGGTACCAGTCAACAAACAGGTTGACGTAGGAACGCATAAACTGATCTGGGAACTGTGGGCCTTTAGTGTATCATCATCAGATGATCTGTCGCAAGCGGCTTTCATTCTAAGCTCTCACACAAATCTCTATGATCTAAAGCTGTGTGTGTGTGTGTGTGTGTGTGTGGACTGTGTGTAGATGTAGAGGCTTGTGCACCTTCATTGGAATTGACTTGCATTGTAATTGCCTGGGATCCAGCAGTGTGTCATGACAATGTGTGAAGCACAATTACTTTTTCCACTTGAGATCTAGACATCTGGATTTGTATCTTTTTTCATATACAAGTACTGTGACATGACATCTTTTTTTTTTAATATGGAAATAAGGAAATATTTTCATATGTCAGAACTTGCAAATCATATGGGATATATCTGCTTAAACCGGACTGATTTGAATGCAGATGGGCTCCCTGATGCCGGTGCAAGAATGGAGACTTGCTCTAGGAGGCGCCATGTAACAAACGTCTGTTTCCCTGATCCCTGACATCGCTTCAGATGTTAATTCATCTCAGATCAGTTACTTATGATTATGTAAGCAAGATGAAGAAACACAAGTCATATGAAGTTTAATCGACGAGTGGCAAAACATTCTCAAATGATAAGAAATTAGCTTTAATGAATGCAACTCACATAATGTGTGAACATAAAAGAAATATAAAAGTTAGGACTCACCCTTTCCATTCCCGTTCTCTTCGTCCTAAAAAAAAAAACAATAAGAAGAGAGTTAGATCATAACAAAATGACTACACGGCCTAAGTGGTTTAGTCATTTACAAGATGCTTAAGTGAGTTATAATAATCTTTAATATACTGTACTCCACTAATTGTATAAAATAAATGACAGTGGATTATGCTCATCAAGGCTTCAAAAGTTGTTGCTTCACCCAAAAATACAACTTTTTGTCATTTTTACTCACGCTTATATCACTTTTAAAACCTATGACTTTCTTTCTACTGTCAAACAAAAAGAAAGACATTTTGAACAGCCATGCTAGTCACTCATTTTTTATGCAATTACAATAATGAAGACTTCAAAATGGACAAGAGCTATTAAATAAGCTATTATTTTGTATTATATATAATAGTAATGTTTTACACTGTCACTGATAAGAGAGGCCATCGTTCTAAGAAGTTTAGAACAATATAACGGTGGGTAAATGATGAAGGTTTTCATGTTTGTCGGGTGAATTAAACCCTATATATTTATGTGTTTGGTGTGCAACATAATTATTAGTCAATAGTTATCCTCAGAATTATGAAAGGCACCAACAAAAAAGTTCTCGATAAATTGGTTTGATCTCTATCATGTAACTGATATCGACAATGAATTTGTTCCAGCACTAGAGGTCAGCACTGGGAAAATTTGAGCACTTCAGCAGTGAATGTGTTGCGTTTAGCCACAAACACACATAAACACACCTCCGCAAGAACAAAAGCTGCAACAACATTCATCTTTCCATCTACAGCATGCAGGAAATGACATAGGTCTTTATAATATCCACTCTGCATCTTTATTTACAGCAGACACAGATTAGATAACACGCGCACAGCCTTCACAAAATAACCAGACTGCAAACCAGAGGCTTAAATCACACACAACGCTGATCAGGCAGTTTAAAGTGGGCAGCCCAATGTTTAGTCTGCGCTGACTGAGCTCATTCCTAACAAACTCACACAATACTGAGGCTTTGCCGTCCCGGGAGAAAGAGAGACAGAGGGGCAAACAGATGGCTAGAGAGTGACGGACAGCGACCACGACTTTAAGATTTATAATCAACACCCAACCCACAGATCAAAAAAAAGTCCACGTGTGCATTGACATGGAGCTGATGTGGTGACAGATGGAGAGTGACACACAGTCATGTGACTACGTGGACACATTGTCCCAGCAGCCCTGGTACGGCCCGGACCAGCCCAGAGCGCGTGTGGTACCAGTCAAACACAAAATAGGCCCTTTGAGTAGAAAAGCAAACAGCAGCTTCTCAGGGAAGAGATGCCATATCCAATCATAATGGGGCTTTGTTTCTCATCATGTACAAATACACACCGTTTCAACTTCTGTAGCCTGTTCTAAATAAAATACACTACTAGGGTTGGCGTGATTTATTTCGTTTTTTGAAGTGTGTTATTCTCATTGAAACTGCATTTATTAGATAAAAAATACAGTACAACAATAATATTGCGTAATGTAATTACAGTTTTCTATTTGAATATATTTTAAAATGTAATTTATTGCTATGATGGCAATGCTGATTTGAAGACACTAAATTGTCTTCAGTGTCATATGATCCTTCAGAAATCACTGCTGCTCAAAAAACATTTCCTAGCATTTGGAAATATTTAATATTTACTTTTAATTTAGTTTTAATATTAATATAAAGTTGAAAAGAACAACATTTGAACAGGAAATCTAACATTTGTAACATTATAAATGTTTTTTTTCTATCATTTTGAACAATATTATAATGTGCACTTGCTCAACTGAAGCAATCATCTCACTGACCCCAAACATTTAAACGGTAGTAAATATCCCATTTATGAGGTACAGAAATGATAAAGATACTTTGCCTCTTGCTTTTAATAGGCCTACATTTAATTAGACAGACATTTTTTTTTGTTTGTGTATATATATATATATATATATATATATATATAACATGGTAAACAGAACATACAGATGGCAATACATAATTAGATATCTCACAGCTTTCCTTATATAAGCCTTTTATATTTTCGCTCTAATTGTGATGCACATTTACAGAACACAATTAATCTCTCTTTCTCTTCTCTTTAGAAAAAGGAGCTAAAGGAACACTGATGGCACTCTGACTCTCTGTGAAGAGAAGTCTTTGTATGGCCTACATCCTTAAAACAACAGGCATTTTAGGATCTGCTGCTTTTGGTCCAGTTTATTAAGAATGTTATTTGATCTCTAATATCATGCAAAAGGTTTTTGATTACAAAGTGGTTATTATTAGACCCTGGAGGCCTAATGAGCTCAACTCATTATAGGGATGTTTTACTTCAGCTGTTAAATGACTGTAAGACAGCGCTGTCCACATTTTGTAGTCTGATTTTGTGATGGTTGGCAGAAATCCTCACCTTGAGACTGGTGTGCAGGGCGGACTCTGGCGGGTAAACGATGAAGTGACGTAACGTGAAGCCAAAGCCCTGAGAGTTCTTATGGAGCACCAGTGTGCGTGGACCCTGCCAGGACACACCCAGCCCATCTGCCCCGCTCCTGACCACCGGCCGAGGGTTCTCACTGGATGAAGAGATCCCATCTCTCCGCCCCTTTGCCTGGAGGAAACACAGAGAGACACCAATACATAATTAGACACAAAAAGACACCAAGACATAATTAGTAATTAGACACCATTCAGTTAGTCATTTAGTCTATTACTATTATTCCAATGGGATAACATGTCACACAGAACACTGTCTCTAATGCAAATAAAATGCATCTGTGTTGACAAACAAGTCACATTTAATTTGATAATTGGAGAACACTCTTGGCAGATAATTGCTAGAAATAACACTCTGTTGTTCTAAATGACCATCCCAACTGTTTTGGATCTGTCAGTCTACTTACGCCACCTGTGCAAACAAGACGTGGGCATGTGAGGAAAAGTAACCTAAAGGGGGAGGGAACGGGAAACATCTCTCCACATTTGGGAACCATGATGTCATTTTAATGATGTCAGCATTCTCTAAGGAATTCTTAGAGGCCACTAACAGAAACGTTACCTAGTAGAATAGAATAGAATAGAAATTAAAATAAAATAAAATAAAATTCATTCAGTTCAATTAATTTCAATTTAATTCCTCATCATTCCCCTCATTTTGCAAGTAAATACCTCTTTTCTCTTCAACCCAAAATCAACAACCTCACCAGCCCTGTGGTTTCACTAAAACGTCCAGTTAGGGCAGGAAGTTCCCTAAGAACGCGGCCATAAACAAGTTTTTTTTATATAAAGCAGACATTTACTTCTCAAATGTCTCGTCTTCACCCCGTTACTCCTCGCATCTCAGTCTGCGCTCAGCAGAAGTCATACTCTATAATCCAGCGGTCCTGACTCTGACCGCAGCCTCACCCCCTCTCTGCTTCTCACTCTATTTCTGTCTCACACGCTGTTTTCATTTGGCTGTGCTTATGTCTGAACCTTCTCTCTTTCACTTGCATTCTTACCAACTCGTACGCATGATCACACACACATATAGACAACTGGTGATGCTCTTTTTAAACAGCCCAGCATATTGTTTGGAACGATGTAATGGTTTTATTTAAGTTCCTTCTTCTGTTAAAGGGATAGCTCACCTAAAAAAGTGGACACTCTGCTGTCATTTCCTCATGTCTCTCTTAAATATTAGCCAGAATGTTCAAGCTTCTCTTTTCTATTCAATAAAAATGAGAGAAATTTTTTTTAGAGCTTGTCAGTCCACGGTCCCTATCTACATTCATTATATAGAGAAAAGTAGCAAACATTCTATTAAACTTCTAATTTCTACTTCAGTTTTATGGAAGAAAGTTATACAGGTTTTGAAACAACACTTTATTGGGGAAATTATCCCAAGTTTTTCATTATTTGTATTTTTAAATAAAAAATACATTAAATTTTTATAGATTTTTTTTTTTTTGTAAAAGCTGTGAGAATGTTTCTTGCATTAAATGTCTTGTCTTTCTCCACTTAAATTCTTAGGAGCTTTCTGCAGAGTTCATGCGCGCGTGGGCCTGCTCAACGGATTACACAGACAAATAAAAGTGAAAGACACAATAAGGCTGTGTAAGTGACAGGATGAATGTACAGGGGCATGTGTGAATTCCATAACATTTACCGTTAAGCCAGGACATGTTCAGACAGAGACGGAGAGGCTAGCTTTAGAAAGAGAAAGAGAGGGAGAGCTACGTCTCCAACAGGCTCAAACACGCAGGTTTCGACCACAAGGTTCCTCCCGGCACTGACAATACCAAACCCTGTTATTACCCCCCAAAAAAACACACAAGTGTACACATAAACACATGCTGGTCATCTTATGGTCCAGAAATGTCCATCCGTTTAGAGCGCTAAACATCTTCCGTTCTGTTCTTGTCATGTGCTTCTTCATCGCTCACATTCTAAAGGATTGCAAACGTGACTCTCCAAGGAAACCAAGCACTCAAACAAGTTATCTGTTTGACGTCAGAGAGACCTCTAAGAACACTTACTACATTCCCATTAGATTAGAAGCTTTTGAGAAGTTTACTGACATGCTGCAATCCAGAAGATGTCCATAGATACACAACAACGTCCTTTATATTCCATCTTAGAGAGAAACTTTAATAAGAATCCAAATTAACTAATATAGATAGATAGATGATAGATATCACAATTAATTATTAATCACATCAATCACAATAAAAGCTTTTGTTTGTATAATATAAGTGGACTGTGTAAGTTTATGGTGTATAAAGACACACATACAGTATATTTATTAAAAATATCCCAAAAAAGTTTTTCATATAATTTACACTAAACTGTGGAGAACAACTGTTCACACCAAGCATGATAACGATGAAGATAACAATAAAGATATAGTTCTAAAAATTGTTCTCAGTGTTAGAGAATAGCAGCGTTTACATCACATCTATAACGATAAAGGATGGAGAAACAATATCATTGGGATCATTTGCAGAACTTTTTTTTTTCCAGCTGATGCATGATATAAACATTGACAGCCAATCAGAATCAATCCTGTTATCATGAGCTTGAGAACTTAAAGTTCCCAACAAACTGCTAAAAATAAATAAATAGTGCTGCGGATTAGAAATACAGCCTTATGACTCCTGCTCAACATCCAAAATTCATTGAGCCTAACAGTTGGGTTGAGGTCATAGTTTATGACCAGATGATGATGGGTTAACACACACCCAACACATTTTTCTATGAGGGTGACGTGTTTCTAGTGTTGATTTCAGGGTAATTTGGTCATAAATCAGGGAAAGAATTAGAAACTAAACACAGACATTGACTTAAGAATGTATATTGCTAAATGCCCTTAAAATACATCACTTGATGAGTGTTTTATTATGTCTCCAGCCCTCTAAGTTGGCAGGTTGTGCTTACACATACTCGCAGACGGTCGCCAGAAACAATACACTGCAAACAGCTGAGTGTGTGATCCTGCTGAAAAGTTGAGCGTAATTAATGTTGAGTGTTTAATCCCTGACACCCTGCCCTATGACTGCAACACACACACAACTGAGAAGAGGTGTGTGTGTATGTGTGTGTTTAAACCTGTCTGTCAGCTCTTTTAGTTCCGCTGGAGCTCCGTTAAACAGGGTTTTCCACCTTTATAGCAATGTTTGAACCCAGGATAAAAAAAAAAAAAAACAGATCTGCAGGAAATATGAATGAATGTACTTGTATCCAGCAGAGTCACTTTTTCATTTTGGTTTTCGGTTTAGCATTTCAACTTCAACTTACCTCAACATTAAATTATTTCAGTTAGTGGCCAAGGTAACCTTTCATAAGAATAGTATTATAAAATAACAGCTTTAGTCAATTATATTTTACAGTACTGGAATGGGATGTCAAAGTGGTTAAAGATTTGAATTGGTGACTAAAGGTTGTAGGTTCAAATGCGATACATGAGCTTTCACCATTGTGCCCTCAAGCAAGTCATCTAAACCTATGTTGATCCAGGGGGATTGTCCTAAGCATACATCAAGTCACTTTGGGTCATGACTGCTAACTGATTACTTACCTATTAGTGGTCCAAGCAGGTATTTGCACTGATATTCATCTTATTTAGTCGAATTAGCTTAATGTAGTCAAATTCTACAAATAGGGGACACTCTAACAGAAAAGCTTAGTCAAACAAAATGTAATACATTTCTGGACGGAGCAATAAAAATGGCAGCTAACAGTCAACTAATATTCAGAAGTCAATTATTTTAAAAGTAAAAAGTTGATCTTTGTGAAATTTGGTACGCACATGCACATCGCCTTAATGAGGCTATGTACCAAATGTTACGACAATAAACCCTTCGCAAAAACCCAAACTCCTTAGTTACAGTTGCTAAGTGCAAGAAGCCAAGCTTCTCTCATTTTACAGATCATGTTATCAAGCAGTGAAAAATACATTGCAGAGCAAAGAGTACACCGAAAAGACAGACAGGGCAGGTCACTTCTGTTATGTTTTTTTTTTTTTCACGTTTTGTTTGTTATACAAAATGGCGAATTTTCACTGATTCTCTTTGTGAATGATCACTTGGCCGCAAGTTCTTACTATAATGGATAAATTTACACATAAATTAGAGATTAGTATTAAAATTCCTCTTCTGGCTTTCAGTCATTTTGAATTTTATGAACACCCTATTTTTTGTAATTTGTTCCCGTCATTGGTTTGATTCACATAAAATATGGTGTGTATCATCTTCAGTGGATCCTGACAAAACATCCAATAGTCCTACAGTGCACCTCCAGGACTGTGTATTTTAACACAGCCTTGCTAAAGGACACCACCTGGCAACCTTCTGTCAGCCTAATAACACACAGCTGACTGACTGAACAAGAAAACTAGAGCAGTAAGTCCTACAGTAAACCTGAACCAACCCAAGCAGCTACATTTAAATACCGCCGGCTCTAATGGAAACAACATGGCTCCTTCATTAGCAGATCACAGTCTGTACTTCTAGAGTCATTTTCCTTTTCTGCCATGGGAAAAAACGGATTATGATGGTTGTTCAAACATGGTGAGGCACGGTTTGCTTTTTTTTAGGAGGACATGGAGCAGTTAACCCAACTGAAGGAGCAGTCCGACCACACATAGTTGAAAGCGGTTGACTTTGGTTTGGGTTAGTGTCTCGTATGAGCATGTGTCTGGCCAACAGCTGTCTACATGTAATTCTGAAGAATATGCCATCACATTTCACACTATTCTCACATGGAAATATGTCTTGTGAATCTCTAAAATTGTGTGATCACATGACACAAACAAACTCCTATATACACAACAGACCTAGACATTGCCTAACTATATCCTATAATCTATCTTAAAGCAAAACCACACCAACCAATCAGTTTAACACACACACCAACATACACAGTCACCCGAAGGGCTTTTATAACCTCTTATCTGGTGTCTTTACTTTCTAATTAGTGTTTCTGACCTCCTACAACAATCCAAAGTCTCAGATCATACTTCAATGCAAGAAAGGAGCATTCTCAGAAAAGTTCTTTAAGGCCTAAAATTGATTTCCGGAAACTGACCTTTTACCTTTACAACAGCATTTTTACCAAACCATGTCAAAACATACAATATAAATCCCTAATATTTATAAAACACCTAATTACATAAAATATACTAATATATAAATACCTTAATAATTATATTTAATCTGACATTAAACTATTTAACATAAAAAATAACAGTGCTACAAAATATCAACTAGATCTTATTTCTAATGCATTTCTGTCCATTTTGGGCTTTTATACTGTTTAATTTTCAGTGGCTTTTTTGCTCAAGACCCAGCTCTATTTCTGACCCTAGTGAGAAATAAACATAAAAGTCATTCAAATGCATATTAGCATGTAGATATGTCTCTCTTTTTCTCCACACACACATACATGAAAACAGCTTACCCTGGAGGTCTGTGAGGCTCTCGGCAGTGCTCTGCTGGCATTGATACCATTTGTGCTTTCAATATTGTCATTTTGGAGGTTCGAAAGGTTTATTTGTGGTGTATCCCCATGTAAAACCGCCACCCAGATACAGCGAGGTTCTGGAGAGCTGCAGTCCACCCCTACTGCATCCTGAAAACACCACTCCTTACCCCCTACACGCGGGCACACAGCAGGCATCGCCAACGGCACCTGACCCGCTGACCACATCACACATCAACACGCACGGGAGTGTGCAAGAGCTCACAAAAGGACAAGACGCAATCACAAAGGCACCATTAAGACCTTCTGATGTGGCAAAAAAAGAAGAATCTGATGACCAGAAAGAGGGAAGAGTTCAAAACTACAAGTCAGCTTAAAGATGTGTCCATTCTCTCCCAAAGAGAGGAGAAATTCCAGATGTGGTTTCTGTTGAACATGCCCAAATCTCCTCATATTTCGTTAATCCATTCTGGTGAAACTTCTTACAGGACTCCGGAGCTGAAATGATCACACTGGTGAACTCCACACCTCCCATGCTCACACACACACAGACGAGTGTTACGACCACAGCGGCATATCCAGAGATGAACGTGATCCAGGATGTGGCCACATACCCCTGTCTGGCAGACTCAGAAATGTGTGTGTGTGTGTGTGTGTAGCGAGCACGTGGCAGTGCTGGCAAGATCTAGATCCAGGGAAGCCGTCTGCAGGATGGAAAAATTAATTAAATCCTAGTTTGTACGCATCAGTTTTCCTCCTCTTTCTTTGCTTCAGTCATTTTCTCTTCTATTCCTTCACTTTCCAAACCACTCAGCTCATTCAGTCATTCTCTCTCTCTCCACTCTGTCATCTCCTGACAAACTCTAAACTCTGGCTCTCTGTCACTATGAGTGGGCCGGCCCTCCTGCTTTCCAGCTCTCTCTCTTACTCTCTTTGTCTCTCTCTCTCTCTCTCTCTCATTCATTCAGGTGTCTTTCCCTTCATCACTCCTTCCAGCCTATATCCATTTGCTGCTCACCAGTTATTCTTTATCTCACTTGCATACTCTCAAATGCCTATTTCTAATCTTTTTTTAAATTACCCACAAAATCAAAATCAGAGTTTTGTTGCTTTTAGTCGAAATCTGTTACCTTTAAGGCATTGGTTAAGCCAGTTTACACCTAATAATCACTTTTATAGACACAAAATTGACATTCTTTTTCTTTTAGAACACTCAATATAAATATTGATGACTCATCCTGCACTGCATAGTATTTCATCCAATCAGATGTTCCCTAGAATGAGAATGTCCCGCCCTCCAAAACAAACTGCAACAAATTTTCAGCAAATCATTTTTAACTAATTTTCTAAACCTAAAAAAAATTATAAGGTGACTTTATTGACTCACACATATCTAATTTTGTTTTCAAATTACATGTCACCATCTTTACAAGAGTTCAAAAAAATCCCCTCGATATGTAATTAAACTTACTTAAACCAAAACTCTAAGCTAAGGCTTAATTTTTTTTGCCATCTCTATCCCTCTGGCTCCTTTGCTTTCTTTATCACTGTCATCTCTACAGTCTCTTCCATCAGCCCTCATTATCGTCTGCAGCAAAAAAACCTTTGCCTTTTGCCCCTCCGAGCTCTCCGATTTCTCCATTATCTAATCTCTCCATTTCATTCTCATCTTTTTTACTCAATCTTTTGTTACATCAAGCAAGTGACATGAAAAAAAAAAGTCTGAAGCCATCAGACAGTAAAAAGTCCATGTAGTCCAACATGTTGTGGCTCCGCTGAAACCTGCCGGAGCCCCCAGCGGCTCTAAAAGACCATTCGACTGTGTGCGAAACAGGAATCAACAGAGCAAGGCTAAAACCCCCCGCTCTCTAAAAGTCCCCTCTGAGAAAAAGCAAAATAATGGCTCCGCTGTTGAACACAATGAGCCAAAAAAATCTAAAAAGGACAGAAAAACAGCTCATATTGCTTCTAACTAAAAAAAGCACAAATGGAGGACTGACCACTATGGGAAAGAAAAACCAAACGACTGAGAGAAAGACCCCGAATGGTGGACAAAAACACTGGGTGCCTGGCACCTCACCGCAGCTGCTCTCTGAGGCCAGACTAAAACAGCTGCTATAAAACAACACACACACAATCACCAACACAACAAAACACACACAGTAACATATCATCTATCAGCTCACATATTAACACAAACACACACACACATCTGTGGAAAATCTCACCCAACAGGCAGGTCTCTGATGTGTGTGTGAGAGAGGCAGGCAGCTGGCCATCGATGAGACATTTCCTTCTCATTCAACTCCACAACACACACACACACACACACACACCTGAGATCCGTTACAAATGAGGATGGACTGGTTTCACCTGCCACAATGTTAGACGTGTACCGGCACGACAACATACAGCCAGAACATGTACACAATACATGCAGCACAACACACACACACGGTTTATCACGCCAGGTGAAGCTGAGATGAATAGACTGAAGATCAAATCATTCTGAATCACATAAATACCTCATATTTTGTGTGTTGGAGAAGAAGCCACATACACGCTTTAGTAATTAAATATATCAAGACTTCCTCCTGTCTAATCTAAAGCTCATCCTCCTTTTCTTCACCCCTGTATGAACTAAACAGAACAATAACAATAAGAAGCAAAAAAGAGAGAGAGATCTCAGTATCAGATTTGCCAAAACACAAAAGCCTGTGATTTAAAGTCAACATGAACTTACTTCGCCTACATTTTTCCTATAAGAATTCATGAGCTAGGCTACATTAAATTGTCAACAATTCCAGAAGCAAATTTAGTATTGCTCTGTGGTTAAGTCTTTTTAAAGCCAAGAAAAAGCCACCCCTCCATGATTAGAAAAGGCTAAATGAAAAAAAAAAAATCACGTAAGTGATAAAGTTCCACAGGAAATACGCAAAACACAAAAACACAACAATTTCTGGTACAGTATATAGATACTAATAAATTGAAATTATTATGTCTGAAAATACCCAATTAGAGAATAGTTTTCTAGTGGATACATCATGGTATATATATATATATATATATATATACACTACCACCGTTCAAACGTTTTAGAACAGTAAGATATTTAATGGTTTTTAAAGATGTTTCTTCTGCTCATCAAGGCTGCATTTATTAGATTAAAAATCCAGAAAAAATGTAATATTATAAAATATTATTTCAATTTAAAATAACTGTTTTCTGTGTGAATATATTTTAAAATGTATCATTACTCCAGTCTCCAGTGTCACTTTCAGACCTTTCAGAAATCATTCTAATATGCTGATTTATTATTATCAGCGTTGGAAACATTTGAGCTGCTTTAGGATTCTTTGATCATTAAAGTATTAAGAAGAGAAGCATTTATTTAAAATGGATAATAATGTTCAAAACTACTGTTACTGTAGTTTACTGTTTCACTACTCAGTAAATTTTTATTCTTTCTTCTTTGAAAGAAATGAATATTTTTATTAACAGAGGATCTATTAAATAAACAAAAAAGTCATAGCATAGATTTTAGACATTTTAGAAATGTTTTATATTTGGTAAAAAATGATGTTGTTTTTTTTACTTCATCAAAGAATCCCGAGGAGAAAAAATATATATAAAAATCACAGGTTCCAAAAAATATATTTAGCTGCACAACTGTTTCCAACATTGATAATTCTAGTAATAAATCAGCAGATTAGAATGATTTCTGAAAGGATCAAGTGACACTGAACACTGGAGTAATGATGCTTTGTATCACAGGAATAAATTACATTTTAAAATATATTCACACAGAAAACAGTTTTTTTAATTAAAATAATATTTCACAATATTACAGGTTTTTTTGGATTTTTCATCTAATAAATGCAGCCTTCATGAGCAGAAGAAACATCTTTGAAAACCATTAAATATCTTAGTGTTACTGTTATATATATATATATATATACGGTGGTGTATACATATATAACTAAATAACTAAATATATAACTAAAACAGAATATACCTTCACCGGTGCATTCATTACATTTTGTAAAATGTTTTTAGCTTGTTTTGACCTTGAGGGTCACAAGTACGACCCCTAAGTGAGAAATACCAGAGGGCTAACATTCCTAAGAAGAAGCAAAAATAGAAACAAACTAGACAGTTGACAATAGAAGTAGGTGTCTCCATTTAATCTTACTTAATAACAACAATTAGCCAGTAGTTCTTTTCATGCTACAACCAATAGGCTAACTGATAAATGTCACACAATATAAGTCCATACCGATTTGTTTCTATATAGCTACATGCGCACAGCAAGGGTTAAACCATGATAAATCAACCTTTCTGTAGATTATTGATGATCTATGCCTTAAAACAAGTGGAAATATATATCCAATATGAGCAGATAAACAGCAATTAATATCTGATAGTAGTTTAAAACAACCCAACCCAACCCAACACACACACACACAGAGGAAATACTTTCTGCGTCCATTAAATGGAACGCCATATTTCTGAGGAATACTGTACATTTTTTCTTCTGAGGTACTTTATCTACAGAAGCACAAACAGCACTGTAGAGGCTTCGTGTAACCCGACTGGAGCGGCAGGTGTTCTGATATGAGCTAATCTCTTTCATCCTCATACAAACATGGCTGATTCATTCATCGACACATGCTGATGGAACAGATACTCTAAAGCAGGGTAACTCGGCTCATGGGTCACGCATCTCTTCTGATGAAGGATTAATACATTTCAAAAATTAGATTTGCTTAACGCAAAAATAACCACATAACATAAATCATATATGCCTACACCCTCACGAAAGCACGCATATAGGCTCGCTCATACACTTTTTTTGAAAAAGGTTTCAGTCTGTCCCCTGCTGGTCACATGAAAATAAACAGTCTGTGTTGATACACACTGCATTAAAGTATGAATGGATGTGAGCTGCAATAACAAGTGCCAAGCTAAGATCAGTTCAGACAGAATGTATGTGTATAACAGTATCAGCTGTTTAAGTGAGTGTATGGGGATACAGAGACAGGAGATAATAGGAGACATGTCAACAACATTTGCTCCCAAGAGCATTAGATAGCAGAACACGGTCTAGACCCACTTCAATCTGACTTTCCTGAGTGTGTGTGTGCGGGTATGTTTTTGTGTGTGTGAAAAAAAAAGCTGTAATCCTCAACAAAACCAACAGGTTGTAGGAAGAAGAAACCACCAATAGATGGCAGCACTACAGCATTAAAGTGTTTCATATGTATCCCTGGATCACGAAACCAATCGTAAGGGTACATTTGAAATGTGAATAAATAAACTTTGTTAGGATAGGACAAAATTTGCCTGAGATACAACTATTTGAAAATCTGGAATCTGGGGGTGTATATATGATATGATCTATGATGTATATAAAGAATATGATCTTTACTAATTTTTGGCATAAAAGAAAAATCAATCATTCAAACCTATACAATGTTTTGTTGGCAATTGCTATAAATAAACCCTTGCTACTTAGGACTGGGTTTGCGCTCCAGAATCATGTATCTGCTTACATAGCTATGTAGTATGCTGTGTCGGAAACCTATACAGAGGCACATTTAAAACAAATGTTTCAGTCTAAGACACCTCTAAATTTTTCTGAGATCAGATTCACTTGCATTGCATTTTCACAATGCCTATTGTTTCAAAGCAGCTTTACGTTGCATTAAATACACTTGGTGGGCAGGCCAGAGATGAATATGGCGAGGAAAAAACGACTTTAAAAGATGTTTAGAGAGAAACAAAAAAAAAAACTTTGGAAGAACTAGACTTGCATGCGAGGAACATCAGGCTAGGCACATATTGCACACATGTGTGTATTAAAGGGATGGTTCAGCCATAAATAAAAATACCATTAACATTTACTAACCCTTGTGTCAGTTCAAAACCATATGACTTCTTTCTTTCTTCAGAAAAAAATTGAAAATAACATTTCGATGAACAGTTTTAGTTATTACTATTGACTTTTAACTGTATTGGAACCCCCCCCCCCAAACAAAACACTGTCACGTGATATTTATAAAACAAGTGAATTCCTTTTTCAGTTTATAGTCACTAGCATTTTTATTTTAGAATATGAAGAATGCTGTACAATGGTCAGTTTTACTAACATTATGAAATATTCAGTAGGTTATGTCTAAAGCTCAATTGAATTTGTGTGAGGTTACCATATTGTTTCCTTGGATGGACATCTGAAACCAGTTTTCTTCATCGTAAAGGTTACTGACTTGGAAAGTGTGGCAGAAAAGCAGCCGATTTAAGTTTAGGGCACAGCCAGACTCTTAGATTAACTAGATGTACAGCAGTCAACCTTCGAAGTGAATCAAAACCTTTCATTAAAGTTGTTCTAAAATCAAAAACAATACCTATTCTTGTCTTAGGACAACTTTTAAGATCCACTTCAAATGTTGACTACTGTATTAATCAAAGATAAAAATGTGCAGTACAACTGGTAAGCATGTGCATGAGCGGATTGAATTATGTGCATAAGAGGAAGTCAATAGAGGGTGCGACGGGCATCGCACCTGTTCCACATGAAGACCAGAGAGATTACACCAGAAACTGAACACAGAGCAGATGTGCCATAATGAACACATGCACACACACACATGCACTATACTGTTCAAAGGTTTGAGGTATAGGACTTTTTTTGTTTTTATTAAATTAAATCACACCTATTCAGCAATGATGCATTCGATTTACAAAACCAACACTAAGGACACTTACTTTTCAAATAAATGCTGTTCTTTTGAACTTCATCAAACAATATTAAGCAGCTGTTCATCATATGACAATAAAAAAATGTTACAAATGATTCCAGAAGGATCATGTGACGCTGAAGACTGGAGTATGATGGACTACTGAAAATTCACCTTTGCATCACAGGAATAGGCTAAAAATTAAATGCATTACAATAGAAAACAGTTATAATTTCTAAATACAGTAATATTTCACAATATTACTGTTTTACTATTTTATCAAATGTAGCCTTGATGAGCATTAGACAAAATTGTGCTGGCAACGATTAATCAATTTTAAAATAAATGTTTTTGTGTACATAATATATATATATATATATATATATATATATATATATATATATGTATACACATGCATGTCTCTATTTAAGAAAAATATGTAATACTTACATATTAAATGTTTATTTATTGTTTTTAAAAAAAATTCAATTTTTTTCATTTTTCATTTTTTCACTGCCATTTTTTCAATGTAAATGTACACAAATCTGACATGTTGTTCGGCTCTCCAGCAGCCGTCTCAACCCCGACCCCTTTTAAGTCAACTGTGAAATTGTTCTGCTCTAAAAATACATCCTGTATGGCTCTGAAGGCTCACGTCTGTGTGAATGGTGTGTTTCAGTGTGTGGTTTCCCCTCAGTATTGCTGAATTCCACATCAGTACAGCTGCTTTTACAACCACACCCATCACCATCGCGACCGTGCCTCCTGGCAGCCATCAGTGTTTCCACAATCAGAAGGGTTACGGGGCACAAAACGGCAACTTAAACTGGATGTTCCTGTAACCACATGCCAAATCATTTATCTACAGGGCGGAGTTTAAGATCTTGTTTATTAAAGCACTATATTGATGTCGATTTCTGTGTTGGAGGGTTAGGAATAAGATTCTCTGATACAAACCACAAGCCATATAGTTTTTTCCAGTGATTATTAGTCACTACAAACATTGTAAAATAGGGATGTGCAATATATTGGTATCATATGGGTTATTATATTTTAATTCAGAATCAGCTGATATTGTACTACCCTGCTGAAAAACATACAGGCTGGTTAGACTGGTTTTGTCTGGTCCTCCAGTCTGATTTGCAGGTTTTAGTGGGGTTTTGACCACTTGGGTTAGACTGGTCTTAACTAATCGGCTGTTCAACCAGCTAATGCCAGCTCATCCAGGCTGGGAGACCAGTCAGCTAGCTTAGGCTGGTTTTATCAGTTTCATCTTTTTTTTTTCCCAGCCGGTTCAGCCACTTTTGTAAATATTTGTTTGTGCTTATTTTTCCTTTTTAACTTTACATTCCCAATCGTTTTATAAAAAAACATACCAGAACTTAAACATCATAGGTTCATCATTAAAAAAATTATAAAATAGCACCAAATATGCATGTATAGGCTTGCTATATCAGACACCGTTTTATATCAGCGCATCCCTATTTTAAAGAAAACTGCCGTTCAAGCAGGCAACATTTTGAAAAAGCTTGGGGCAGCTTGCTTGATCACGTGTAATGGTGGTATTTAAATTTCCGTTGCTATTTCGGTTGTGTTTCAGCATGAATGCATCATTAAGCTTCAATGACCAGTGAGCAAATTCCCTTATTATCATAATAAAATATAGATCAGAGCCCAGCAGCCATATTAGCCATATTCATAAAAGCCGTTTGGTAAAAATTCACTCAAATATCCAATATATAAAAGATATGTTTCTATAAAAGGATTATAAAATAATTAATTAAATGTCAAGTTCCCATCTTTTGAATTCCCTTTCCAATAAATTCGCACGTCTCTTTCGTCATCTCCTGCTCTCCGCTCACTGCAAGCGTGTCTTTTCTCTCTGGCTGCTGGAGAACTGTAGAGAGAGGGGCTTGTTGTGGTCAGAAGCAGCCCAGTGCCCTCCCCCTTGGGTCTGGGCCCCTTCAGTTCACTCAACCCCTGTGTAATTAGCAGATGTAAATTACAATGTTGGACTGGAAGGATGACGTGTTTCTTCCATGTGTGTGTGTGTGTGTTCACATCTGTAGAAATGCAGTGTGGACCCCAGTGGCTGAAACTCAAACCTCCACTGGGATGAAGGCAATGACTAGAGAAGAGGAAAAAAGAGGAGAGCCAAATCATGGTCCTGCAAGTTAAAACCAAATTTGAACAGCCTTATATAAGATGAAGCCATGACTCTAGTGGTCAGTCTGTTCTCTATGCATCAAGTGTCCATGTGACAGTATTGGGACTCTGGCCCTCCACGAATCCAGACATGCTTATACTGAATTCATGCTGATGATGTATTATTTTTGTAATGGCTGCCAATGATGAGCAATTTGAAAAATGCACAATGTTTTCCTGGTTATCAATTTTTGTAACTGTACATCTCTATTTTAAAGTTTGGTGTATGTTGCTTTGTTTATTTGTTTTTAATAAGATTAATACTTTTAATCTGCAAGTAAATTGATCAAAAGTAATAGTTACAACATTAACAATGTAAAAAAAAAAGAAAAAGAAAAAAATTTTTTATTTTCTATTCTTTAAAAAATCCTGAGAAAAGACAAGAAAATATTGAGCAGCACGACTGTTTTCAACATTGATATTAATAAGCAATATTTCTTGAGTGGCAAATCAGCATATTCATGTGACACTGAAGACTGGAGTGATGATGCTGAAAATACAGCTTTGCATCATAGAAATAATTATAGATTGCATTTGAAAAAATAAAAAAAATACTACAAATAAAAACATTATTTTGTCACAAAATTTGTGTTATAATTAGATCAAAGAAATGCGAGCTTGGTGACCATGAGAAATTTCTTCAAATAAAAAAATGTAAATATAATTGACTCAAAGCATTTGAATAATAAAAGAACATAATGTACATTATATATGTCTCTCTATTACAATAGAATTATTTCACTGGTATAGTAATATTCCACATTTAAACTTGGTTTTGTTTTGAACAACAGAGCGGGTCTGATTTTCATTCTTACAAGCTGATATAAACAACGTGTTGTGTTTCTAATAAAGTTTTCAGCCAACTGGCAGGTAGTTTTATTCACTTGCCAAAGTCCATTTTCTCGCATTAGCCACTTGCCAAGTGTTAATCTGAATTCAAATACAAAGTAGGGACTTGGGAATATTCCAGAAGTGCCCCCTGAAATCATCCAGACGATGGCACTCAACCGTAACAGAACAGCCACTAGGAGTTTCCAGCCAGCTCTGAGCCGATAACGGCTCATTTGAAACAGATATCAACCCTTTGTGGGTTTTTCATTGATACTGAATCATACACTCTTTCTCTCTCTCACACACTCATGTAAGGAATCATTTTGGTGTCCTATCCCAATGACACACATTCTCACATAAATACTTACAAAGCGCCAGACATGATTTTGAAAATAAGCCGTGGTTCTCACTATCAACCCATCTGTGCTCTCTTTCCTGTTGTTTGTAAGGACTGTGCCGTGATACAGTCTGTGTGTGTGTGTGTGAATGGGTTCTTGGAAAGGTGTATTGTCCCGCTGGCCTCTTGATGTTGCCATGTGAGATTCATGTTAGCAGAACTGGCCAAGGAAGTCACGCAAATGCTTATTACAGATGTAGGCAGCACTTCCTGCTCTCTCCTTCCGTGTCTTATAGCTGGGGAATTTTTGTTTGCTGGAAACCATTTGACAGTCTCTCACTGCTCTCGCTGAGCCACTTTTTTTGACTACAGGGTCAATGACATGGAAGAAGGACCATTTAGGACAAGCGTTCGAAAGTTATTCAGCCAGGATGACTTAAAATGATCGAAGATGACAGTAAGGACATTTATAATGTTATGAATGCTTTCAAATAAATTCCATTTTTATTAGAATGGAGTAATAATTCTGAATATACAGCTTTGGATCACAAAAATAAATCGCCTGAACTAACATTGCCTTGCCATAAAAATATATAATTAGATGATATTTTAAATGAACTTGACACACTGATAAATATTGTGTAATTGGCATAAATTAATTTGGATAATCTTTGTAGCTTATTAAAAAAACGATCACACTACGACAGATATGTAATACAATAAACTGATTTTCCTATATATTCCTAAGTAGGCAGCCCGCTAGGTTACACTCCTGTGTTAAAAAAAAAAAACACAACTGTCCGACTTACACAAGCAGCTGAGAGCGAGAGAGAAGAAGACTGGAAGGAGGAAGAGGGAGGCAGAGAGATGTGTATTCATAGATTTCAGCTGAAAGATAACCAAATAAGGCAACAGCTTGAGGAAGAAAGTCACTGAAGGAGTTAGATGTTGTAGCAAAGCTTCAGAATTGGGTCATTCAGAAATCATGATGAAATTGACGTCACAGTCCATGAGCACTTTAACATATGACCACCCACGTCTGCCCCAGACTGATGAAAAACACGTATGTGGAAGTTATCCTGCACTCCTTTTAACGTCGGATGTGGGATACTCCTACTTTAGGTTAATTTCCTACTAACCGCCATACATTTGTTCCACTGGCCGATGCTTTGGGAAAAAAGAAACCAAATGGCAACACTACAGTTAACTTTGCAGGTCAAGAAAGAAGAAAATTTGACCACTGACTCATTTGCTAAGAAGCTTTTATGTCATGTCATTTTTGTTTTGTTATGTAGTGTAGTGCTTACTTTGACTTACTGATGTCAATTAAGTTTCTTAGTATGATGTTGAACTTAAAGTGCTGTTTTATTGCATGGTTTTAAGCAGGACACTGCAAATTCCAACCAGGGGTCATTAACATTTGTCTTAAAGGCACAAACAATATAATGAAAAAAATGCTCATTTAAATTAAATCGTCTGTTGCAAAATAACATGGACCAACATTAGTAGACCGAGTAAAAAAGTAGAATATGGTTCCTTTAAGAATTAAAACAGAGTTCTGATGGATAACTACTGAAGAATATGACAGGAGCGTGTAGACATGTGAGAGAATGAGATAAATGAGTTGTGTTAGGAGAGTTGTCCTCCCTGCCCTCGGGCTGCTGCTGTGTTACCCTACGCTTGAATTATCTCTCCATCAGCCGCTCCAGCTAGGCAAGTCCCAGGCTCCAATCCCGGCCTGCCTGGACACGCTTCCTTAGCGAAAAACATCTTACCCTTAAAAGACTCACAGAGAGGGATGTTTGTGCTTACAGGGCAAGGGTTGCATGTTAAGCCTGTTAAATGGTGTATTTGTTTACAAATATTGATAAACATGATGCTGAGGTCAACAAGTTAAAAACCAATCCAATCCAAAACACAAAAACAGCTGACAGCACATGGGCTGTGATAAAGACTAACTAGCCTTGTTCCACCATCTTACCAGAAGAATAAATACGGTACAGTGTTGTTTCAGTCATGAAAACGTCTTATTTGGACAAGTATGTTAACAAATTGTTTTCATTTTATTATTTTTCCATTTACTAGCATCAAGTACATGCCTGCTGTGATGCAAGCGAACAGCATTCGAATGCTTTAAGCCACTTGAAGCTGTGATTTACAGTGGATTTTTAACAGGTACGGAGCATTTTTAGGCACGACGCGAAGAGTAAAATGGTTATTACACATGTAGCTTCACAAAAAAAAGGGGAAAGTAAAGAGATATTATTAAAAACAGTATTCTTCCACCAAACAATGTAGTTCCTCAGAAACAGTTGTTGTTGCAACAAAGTGGTTGCCAAGCAACACAAAAAGTAAACAAAGGTGTAGTTTTGTGATCTGAACCCCGAATGTGTTATAAGTGTCCATTTCTTCAAAACTGAGATTTTTATTTTTCAGATGATAGATTTATAGCAGTTACATTATTACAAAAAAGCTTTGCATTGATGTATGGTTGGTTAGGATATGACAATATCAAGATCTGACTAATAATAAAAATACTGAGATAATAACCTTTAAAGTTGTCCAAATGAAGTTCTTAGCAATGTATATTTTTTATCAAAATTAGATTCTAGGTATTTGACATATTTATGGTAAAAAATCTTTAAAATATCTTCTTTTCTTTTTGGTATAAAAGAAAAATCGACTAGAAAAATCCATTTGGGTATTGCTACAAATATACCCCAGTGACATAAGACCAACCAATCAGAATCAAGAACCGGAACTATCCTTTTTATAAGAATTTAATTGGTTCAACCTATCGGATAAATTCCTCAAAAGTGCCACTGAACATGTTTTATGAACCATCTGAATGAACAAAGCATCTCATTTGTGGACAAACGAAGCAAACTGAGGCATCTTAACGAAGACGAAGGATCTCATGACTGACTGAATGTGGGTTCGGTATGTGAATTCATTTCATGACAAAAAAAATAGACCAATTTATGAAATGACTGATAACCATGCACATTAAATGAATGAAGATGTTATTCAAAAGCATAATCTATATTTAGGCTATTGTTCATTTTATGTCAAAAAGTTGAAATGGCTTATGATGCTATAATTAGTAGATCTGCAGTCATGCTGATTTTAAGAACGGGCAGTGAAACCTGTTTTTTTTTTTTTTTTACAAATCTTAAAGTATCTCTTTGAACTCCGTTTTTAAGTGAATCATTCCCTTGGGACAGACAGACTGGTTCAGCTGATATATTGACATAACCTACAGAAAGGATCACCTTACAAATCTTTTCAGCAAAGATTCAAATCACTGAATTGAATAAACTCTGGACAATGACCTCATGCCCAATGAGTTATAGCTAAACACACAGTCCGATCTGTCCTCTCTTCCTTCCTCTCTCTCTCTCGCTCTCTTTCTTCCACACACACCAGCTGTGTACCATCAACAAGCTGAGCTGCATTAGCTGCTGTGTTCTGCTGAAAGAGAGAGTCATTGTGTGAATCTCCTCACAGCACAACAGCCCTGCGCCCTGCCCAACTATTCCTTTAATTTCGCTCTCGTCTCCCACTCTCTCTCTTTCTGCAGGGCACATAGGAATGTACTCCAGTGGGAAGAGAGGCATTTTCATCATGCTTACAAAAATTGCCCTCTGCCCACTCTGTCCTGACAGAAATGGAAAGTTTTGGCTTTTGCTCTGTTATTACAATCAAATGTGCAAAAGTCTTTCTGGACAGAATTGTTCAAAAAATTGTGGAAAGTTTGGATGGATGGATAGAGAAATAAGATAGAGAAATTGTAATAACTATAGTAAATTTCATCACTTTAGACTTTGTATGACCGTCTATATCTGAGTAGTGTCTTTGTAAATAACTGTGATTTATCGTACGGCTTTTTATTTTCCCACCGGTATTATCATGAGGGTTATTAGTGCTTTTTTTAAAGTACAAAGCATCTTTTGATACTTCAAGTAGGGTAATATGTCATACCAGAAACATTGTCAACATATTTCTAGGGCGACCTATTTTTATAGTGTAGCAATGCTCATTAAAAATACACTAACTGTAAAGAATGCTGATTGTAGAGAACCATTACCTGAAACCGTTTTAGATGGAAGTATAACATTACACTGCAGCATACCTAATACCTCAAATAAGACAACCACTCTAGCCTACTTTAAGTTAAAATAACTATTTCTAGTAAGAATAATGGTTAATGGTGAAAGGAAACTGTAGTATGAACGAGTGCAACCCAACAGAAAACTCATATACACAAACACACGTGCAAAAAATAAACTCATGAGTCCGTCAGTCAGATGAGCTGCTGATAGCGATGGGTGGTCAGGGTCACTGGGTCACTGTCATGGCTATTCCTATCAAACAAAGGTCACTGCGCCGATTACAGGCTACCGAGAGTTCCATGACTAACAAGAGCACTTCTGTAATGGTTCATCAAGTTCACTTTAGGTTACAGAGACAGGCAGGGGGAGAAGGAGAGCGCGCGAGAGAAAGAGATCAATAAGCAGCCCTTATGTGAGTGCTGTCATCCACTGGGAACAGCGGTGGAGGCCAACGCCCATCTGGGGCTCTGCATTCAACATCTAAAGCCTACAGCGATCATTCTTCAAATACAGTCCCAATAACACTGCAGTGAATAACAGCATGCTGCTCACACATGTTTTATACTGTGCCCCTGCATTTCAATTCCATGACTCAGCGATATCTGAAGGGTGGAGCGCTAGAGCACCATAGCTCAGTGCTATTTTAATGTATGTCGCAGGAAGCCACTGTTGTGCTGTTGACGAGAACTGTTCGATTAGTTCAATTATTAGTTGTTATTCACTGATTCTGTTTGTGTAAACCACTGATGTGTGTCATCTCGCCCCACCCAGACCATCAGGCTTCTCAGAAAGGAAACCTTTCTAAATTTGGGTCCGTAGCGTCATGGATCGGTATACAGCAATTCCTGATTCACCGCACAATTTCCCGCAATCACTGAAGCATTTAACTGGCATGAGATGAGAGAGGACCTAAAAGACTCTCCTCTGTGTCAGTCTAATTCAAATCCCGGATCGCTTTTAATCAACGTTCTTTAGAACTGATTTGAGCATCTTCTAAAAGGAGTTCTATCAGGCTGTCTTTGCATCTATCCATTTATCTACCCATCTATCCCTTGTCCTTGGCTCTTTTGCCATCCATCCATCCATATATGTGACCCTGGAACACAAAGCCAGTCATAAGTAGCACAGGAATATTTTGGCTATGGCCAAAAATACATTGTATGGGTCAAAATGATAAATTTTTCCTTTTATAGCAAAAATCATTTGGATATTAAGTAAACTTCATGTTCTGTTAAGATTTTTTGTAAATTTCCTACTGTAAATATATCATATATATATATATATATAGCTTTCAGATGATGTATAAATCTCAATTTACTCTTACTCTTATGGTTTTGTGGTCCAGGGTTACATTTGTATCAAATCCGATGATCAAGCTCTTCTGCATGGTTTGAAGTGATCCAAAAAGCATCTTGGGCTTAAGTAAAAGAACATCTGACCTTCTGTACAAAAAGTGATGATCAATGTCACTAATTTAATTATTAGATTAGTTACCTAAGCATTCCAGAATGTGATTTTTTTTACTCCATAACTAACTTACAGTTTAAACATTTTAAAAAGCTGTTTTTGAATATAATTACAGGCATTTAGAGCCAACTGACTAGTGGCAAAGACACATTAAATTGATCTAATAAGGTCCTAAATGTCATTCTCTGTATGTCAACTTTATATGCATCAAAGTATCCCATCAAAAACATTTGAAGCAGCACCGTTGTTTTCTACATTGATAAGAAATGCTTCTTAAGCACCAAACCAGCAAACTGAAAACACTGAAAACTGGAGTAATGACTGCTGAAAATTCAGCTTTACATCACAGGAACTAATTACATTTTGCATAGAATATCAAAATTACATTTTGAAAAACATAGAAAATAAAACACTTATATATTTTTTAATTGTACTAATATTTCAAAATAGTACTGTTTTGTTGAAATAAATGGCAGTGACTTTCTTCCAACTTTTTTTTTTAAAGCACCAAAGCAAAAGTATTGAATAATGAAAGAAACTAATAGTAAATTGAGTGTGTAAAGCAGCTCTGGAGGCATGTGACGATGTTTCAAGCGTTAGAATGCTAATGGACCTCTCCTCTCTCATAGAACGAAACATTGTGAAGGGACTGTCAAGATACATAAGACATGAAAGGTCAGGAAGCACAAACTCCTCATGTAACTGTGACAACCTTCCAGGCTTGAATCAGACACTCTAGGCTAAATCTTCTAATGAATTAGCCACAAACTGCATTTTCAAAGCAGAGGGAGAAATCACAGAGTATTATTATTGATTGATTGATTTATTTATTTTCCATAGATCGTGCAAATTAAATAATTACACGATATAAATCATGCTCTAATTAAGTAATAGACAGACACAACATTCGTTCTGAATGGGCTCATTGGAGTCTGACTGCTTTGATCCGATGTTTGTGAACACTAAATGCAGTCTGCTGATCTCTCTAAATGAAGTGAAGTGTGTTCTCGTGTTCTCTTCTCTCTCCGTCTTTCTTCCCCTCCTCTCTGCCTAACCGCTTCGTGATAATTGAATCAGGTTCAATTAGGCATGACTGGGAGAGAGAGCAGCACATGCACTCCCTCTCTCTCTCACACACACACACACACACTCGTACCACACCCTCTGAGCAAAACAGCACCAGACTATATTTATCATGTGTATTTGGGTCCATAATGAGAAAATAGCATCTTTCTAATCTCCCTCCCTGATCTTTTCTTGTTCTCTGTAAATGTCTTCCCTCTCTCTTTCTCTGTGTGAGTTGGGGACATGGGGTTAGGTTCATGTCCCATTCAGACATTCAGCCCTCATGTAAATTACCTTACTGTCACACTCGAAGAGATTATTATGACAATATAATTGTGTAACTTTTATTAAAGAACAAATCAACAACGGGCCAATAATAGATCTCTTACAAAACAGAATCTCTGTAACATTAAAGTGAGTGTCAAGCATTTGAAATGAGATACAACAATCCATATTTCAAGCAAAACGCTTCGCAAAAATAGGTTTGCCAGAATTCACATGCTACAAAGCTGATATAGCCTACTGATTAAAATCTGGATTATCTGTTATTAAACATTAATGAATCATGTTCTTATGCTGCCTTCAAGTGCACACGGAAAGCTTGTACCTCTGAGCTGGACATTTGTTATTACCCCGTCATGCTTTCAAATCAGAAAAATAACATGGAAGTAGTCCTAACAAAACAATATAATTAACCCAAATAACCTTAATTCACTTATTTATAAATAGTACACATGCTTGTCTCATGCTCAGTGACCAATTAGATATATAACATATCAGCAACTTTCATCTTGTGTTCTCAAAACTAATATCAAGCTAGTTTCCACCTTTCCAGCTCCAGCAAGAGATAAACTACACCTGTGGTTACTCTTGATGAATTTGCCTTGGTAACAGAAGAAACATTCAGACATTTAAATGTCTAAATTACTTTGGTGCCAATCAAGATCCCTCTACAACGCTTCTGGCTTGCGAAAACTGACAGTGTGGTAAAATCTGTAGATACGACACTGGTCACTGAACAGACTCAATTAAGAGAAATGATGGAGTACAAACTTGCTAACGATGCACAAAAAAAACATTTAGTCCTGATGTCTACACGCATAAACATTTTTTCCTTCCTCCTTTCACATCAAAAGGGTCCAATAAAAGAGCAGAGGAAAACCTCTGACTATAAAACAAGAATTATGACAAAGAAAAGATCTGAGACGTACAGTAAACCTGTTGCCCTGGGTGATGTTGTAATGTGCGGGTACACACCCAAACACACATGCACGACACACACTCTCTCACTCAAATATACAGTGGTTTACAAATAAACGGTTCCTCTTTCCCTCCTCATAAATAAAAACAGACGTAAAGATGAAGGAGAGCAGCCTGCTGGAGAAGAAAAACATCCAGAAAGAAACAGACCATTTATTTCCTAGGTTTATAACCATCAGTAGTCGAGGCAGGTCAAACGCCATCAAACTGTCATTTACAAAATCATTTTGAATCTCAATTTATATAGTAGGCCATCTATAATATATAAATAAAATCATAGAATATTAGGTATTGTGATGTGTAATATTATAATGTGATATTATGGAATAAATCAATAATCAGTTTCATATATCAGATTCAATAATAAGTGCTTTGATATCAGATCTGCATTTGTCAAGATGGAATATATATATATATATATATATAATGCACCCCTGAAATACATGACACAACTTTCTATGTAAATGCCATGCAAAAACGAGAAATGTATTTATTATACACAACAGCTAATAATGAAAAGTGGATTCTGCACTGCATCAGGCACACAACGGTCCTGTATCAAAACATGTGTTTCTAATTATGATGAGCATTTTCACTTAAATGTGATCGTTTACCACGAGAAATCCGGTATATATTTAAGCACACAAAGCAACATAACCAGACCGAGCTCGTGTGTTTGTAGATCAATCGCTGATTAATGACTCGTGCAGCGATTGAATGATTGACAGGCTGTATCCTGCGTTCACAACAACAACAATAATGTGATTTTCATCTTACAGTACAAGCGTTTCAGTCGTTTATCCCGGTAAACACGCGCTTCATAAGCTACCGGAGGGTAAAACATGATCATTAACGCGAGCGCTAGAGTTAAGAAAGCGACACAACGCAAGAGTTTGTGTAGGAATAGCGGTGTCATCTGTTTGTACACACTGTAGCCACGCTACTTAATCCTCTTAGGAAATCATGCTCTCTGACGAACACAACACACACGACCATGTTCAACAAACACCCGGTGCTCAGCGCTACAGTGAGTTAAAGTGTTGCACTTACTTCGTGTTCTGGATACGGAGGTATTCCGACAAGGCAAAATGCAACTCCATTCATTGGACAGCTTAACTTGTTTTGCAGGGGGATACCGAGAGGGGGGTTTCGGGGGGGGAGTCGCGATTAAGATTAAGCGTATAAAACAATTCTGCTTTGCGCGATTTATCTTGGACCGTGGCTTTATCCCGTTTTTCTTCCGTCCCCTCGCCTCTTTCCCGTTGTATGGGCTGGCCGCAGTGCCCTCCCTCTTCCCTCGCCCCGATGCAAATCCGTTCAGTTCCTCCACCGGCCTGTCCCGCCGCGGCACAACGCGCTGCATTGGTAACGAGTGGCGCGGCGCGTCCTCTTGCGGCTATTACCCGAAGCGACGCGTCGCGTTTGCGTTCGGAAACTGTGACGTAGCAGGACGCGTGACGGGCGCCAGAGCGCGGTGCGTTCAAGGCCAGGAAAACAAAGCCCTCTTTGTACCCAGATAAAAAGATAGCCGGGAACGAAAAGACATAACAGAAAATAGGAAGGTGAGTAAAGTATGAGTGAGAAAGCCGAGAAGGCTTTGTATGTTAGCTTACTAGTAGAGAGCTACAGGAATGATCATGATAGAGGGATGAAAGCAGATGATAGAACCATGGTATTAAACAATGGTTTTTATATGTGTCTTCCGCCAATGAACCATGATATTCTTGGACTACCACGTAAAAATCACATTCAATGGATTTCAGTGTCATGATAGGCTACGTAAATACATTAAATATTTATTGGTATAAAAACCAGGCTTATATGTAACAGCCATTAGTTCTCAAGAGAGGCACATGTAGCATTTTAACCTTAAAGGGTTAAAAAATAGTTTTCATCATTTACTCAGTCAAAATGTTTTTTTATTATTATTAAATAGTTTCATCTATTTATTAAAAACTAAAAGTCAATTCTGCATATCAAATATAAAATTAGCTGTATAAAATTTTTTAAAAAAACATATAATACGATAATCATTTTTATCTAATATGATATCATTATGCACTTAAAATTGATTGTTGGCCAAAAAAAGATTTTAAAGGTATATTTCAGAATATGTCCCGTGAATGCACAGAAAACATACAACACATTATCACAATTTTGTAATGTGATTTTCAGCTATTAACTGTAAATGACATGTGCAGTGATTGACAGGCTTACAGTAAAACTATGGTAGCTAAAAAATAAAAAAACATGGTATTACCATGGGGTTTTTTCTTCATGTATATTCTGACTCACTGTGTTTCAATGGTGCTAAATGACAGTTTCCTGAAGGGAAATCATGGCAAAAATAATTTTCTCTGAATTAGTGACACAACATGGGATGGTTATGAGTCATGCAGGGAGGAGAATGGGAGCTGTAGAGTTCAGAGGTTACAAATTGGGAACTACATCCAGGGCAACTGCAGAATGGGACGATTTAGAGGCGTTTCAGTCTAGATCTCTGCAGGTCACGCTGTGGTCATGACAGATCAATCAATGAGATGCAGACGAGCAAATGTAGTATTGATTTGAAGGCCACTGCTTTAGGCCGCAGAAAAGTGCTTTACTTAGAAACAATGAAGAAAAACAGCGTTCATATTTGTGTTTTTCAATCTTGACTTCCTTGAAAAACTGAAGCTGCCTGTCTTTGGTATGTCAGTTTGATTTGCGGGAAGACTTGGGTGTGAAATGACTGTCAAGTAAATATACAGTAGGAAGTCGACTCAAGCTGGCTCATTGTTATTGGCCAACCGGCGGCACATTCACAAAGCTGCCTGGAGACATGGCAAACGGTGACCTCACTTCTTCGCACTTTTAGATCGAGTTAAGAAACTCAGCGGTGGAGTACATTAGGTCACAGCGGGACAAAGACAGAACAAAACTTTTCTTTTGTAAGCTGTCTTGTTGATTCAAACGAAATGCATTGAATTGAAGAGTTCGGGAGCTCAGGAAAGCTGCAGACCCTTAGCCAGCACCTTAAAGTTTCTCGTCCTCAGGGCACTGAGAAGCACACTGCTGGTGCTGCAGAAAACACAGCGAACGTGGCACTGGGCCCTCTCACTGACTCAGTGCCTCAGCAGCCCATGTGGCTGTCATTAGAGAGACCGAAAGAAAAAGAGAGAGCCTTTTGCAATACTCCAAGCTCCTTTTTGTGCGTTTCCTCAACACATAAATCAAACGAAGCAGGAGATGTTAAGCTGATTTTGTGTTTGAGTTTTGAGGGCAGTGGTGGTACTATATTAAAGCCACAATATGGGGAATAGTCTGAAAAGTAATGATTTTTGTGTTTGTTTTTTTGCACAGAAAATCTGCGTATTCAGAATGATTTCTGAAGGATCATGTGACACTGAAATGCAGTGTTGTCTTCTAAGAAAAAAAAATTCTAAAGAATTATAAGAGGAAAAAAAAACTTTTCAACCTCAGATGTTTGAATGCTAGTGTATTCCTCAGGCAATGCATCTGTGTTTTAGTCCTAACTTTAATGTGTGTGATGTATATGTGTCCGTGCTTGTGTGAGAGAGTGTTGTTTAGCTCAGAATCCCCTCCAGTGCCAATTATCCTCTCTTACCACCAAACCAGATCAAATTATTCCAATAACCCCCGCAAGCCACAAGATAAGAGGAGATAGTAGCGATTGGGAAACTGAGGCCCTGTGCCAAAACACAGCCACATGTGGGTTATTTTTCACATAATTTCAATCTGCTGCCCTTTTACCTAAGTGCCACTCGTTTACTTTGGTTTCATTTCACCTTTCTGACCTTTCTTAGTGTTATAATGTTTCTATGCTTTCTAAAGCCCATCCCATTAAGTCTTTTAAGCATATACAATATTAAATCAAATTGTTAAATCCCAGATTAATATGGACACATATGGTTGTACCCCACTCTGTGTGTCTGGAACAGGAGGAAGGAGGGCCCACAGGGTTCACGACCCCATGTCTTCTGTGGTCCGTAAATGTTGTAAATATAGGTTGCTCGTTTTAAGAAATCAAGTTGTGGAACAGTTGTGTGCAGGGATGGCCAATACGGGCTTAAACATTTATCACAATCATTTCTGATTTTTATTGCGCTAACTGTATCAGTGACGATAATTTAGGGAATCCTGTTTCTTTAGATAAAGGTCTTCCATATTTTGTTTGTTGTGGGCAGTAATGACTGTATGTATAATTAATACTGGAAGCCGGAGGGCGCCCTTGTGCAGAAACTCCATATAAGCAGAGTACAATAATGCTCCAGCAAAGCCCTAAGGGAGATTTTTACAGGTATAACGCAACCAATAAGAGATCGCCCATCCCTAGATGTGGAAGACTAGTACATTTAGTGTGTTTTACAAAGTACCAGGCTAATGAAACGAGCAACAATTACTCAACTCTGACTTAGATTAAAAACGTAACTATACAAGTGTTGACTACTTGCTATTAAATATTTAATGTATTTCAAGGCCCATAGAAAGCAGTGTTTTTATATAGTATGAATGAATGTGCAGCTGAAACATCTGTGATACTGTGCTATATTATCCCAGGAGGAAAAAAGAAAGCACTAAAAGGTAAAAATAACTGGAGTGAGAGGAAATGCTCTGAATTGTACTGTATTGTGTTACATGAACTAGCATTTTCTCTATTTATGAGCTGTGATGAGGATACTGAGGCTGTTTTTGGTTGCTAAGACTATCTCATGGTGCTTGTAAAGCACTAACGTCCTGTTTCCTTATAATTCACATGTGGCATAGCATACATACCACGACTTCCTTTAGTTTTACATCACTTCCTTTGGGCTAAAGGTCAAACACCAAAGGGATGATGCCTTTGTCTGACCCCTACATGTTTAAAAAAAAATATATAGAGCACGTTACATGCACTACAGTGGTTTTGAAATGTTCAACACTATTATATGATAGAATAAATGTTATTGTTTCTACATTTGGGTTAAAGTTAATTAAATTAGCTCCTTTGAGACATCACCAACATTTACAAAAAATGTCTGTATAATAACCTAGTATCCAACTGGTCGCAGGCATTGCTTTAAAGCGAGCTGACTCTGCTAAATACATTAAGATCTGAAAAGTGCGTCATCTGTAAAACATATCTTAGAAGTACATGCCAGTTTCTTCAAAGCCATAGTCCATACCCCATTTAAGAGCAATAGTTTTGCCGCGTAGCCTCCCTTATAATTTACTGCAACTACAACAGCAGTGTTTGCTTTATAAATCTATCAATAATGTTAGTTAGTTGGCTAATATGAGGCTGTTTTCTGCTGCCGTGTGGAAACACGTGCAGATTAAACATGGAAACATCTGCTTCGGTGAGCACAAACCCTCAGCCATCTGCCCACTAACTGCAGAGTGGGATGAATGTCCCTCCAAATATAATCCATAATCTGTGTAATCTAACCAGCATGATACCAAAACCAAAAATATCACTACATGGCCACGAGAGGGATGAAAAAAATGACAGAGGCAGAATAGAAGAGCTAATGGATGTAAATGGGTGGAGAAAAAGGCTCGAGATCAAGAAAATAGAATGAGACAGATGAACGAGTGCTAGACAACCTCTACCTCTCTCTCTCACACACACACACACACACACACACACGCACACACTCCTATATGCATTTCAGGGCTGGTGCACAGTAGTGATTTGTGGATTGTGGTTATGTCTGTTAGTCGGGCGGGTGGGTAATAAAAAAAACATTTATGGAAGTAATGTGGACTGAGTGTGTGAGCTGATTCATAGTTGTTCCTGTTCAGTCTTTTAATTAATATCATATTCTTTTTCTCTTGTGATGAACCTTCAGGAGAAAGATGGTCTAAAGTTTGTCCCAAATGGAAACTTTGCCCTAAATTTATTGTCTACTTCAAATGGAAATTAGTTTTATTGTTATTAAATAAAGTTTTTATTTCCTTTTTCATAAAAGGATTCATTTGCAAGCCAATTCACTTCTGTAATGGCACAATAATGTTACTAATATACTGTCCAGCAGTATGTTTGTATCACTCTGCTTGTCTGTTTTCACACCTTCCAGAGAGAGCATCAGCCTGTGGGGATTTTACAATGACTTCTGCTGGTTACATCAATAATTAATGCTAATTAATGTAATATTGAGTGAAAATATTTTGAGTAGGATTAGCACTGTACCACTTGCTCACTATGCCGTAGATGGGTGCCACCAGAGTGACATTTCACACAGCTGATAAAAACATCACAGTAATTTAAAAGTAATTCACATGACTCAAGTCCATCAGTTAACATCTTGTGAAGCCAAAAGTTGAATGTTTATGAAAAGCAAATTCATCAAGACTTTTTTACCTTACATTTAATATTGCCAGCTAGCGGTTGAAATGGATGCTGCAATTCTACACTGGAATCTGCCCGAAACACGCATTTCAGAGTAAAATTACTGGCTATAGAATTTTTTTTTTTAAAAACTGCTATTACCATACCATGTCTTAATGTCTAGAAACATGTTATTTTTGTCTTTAGAAGAGTCAAAAACATAAAGCACATTTTAAAAAATTCATTTTTAAACCAAAGCAGTCCAACACTGTTCTAAACAAATAAATCAGCATTTAGGAAGCATTCATGTGGATTATCAACTTTCTCCAGAAGTAGCAATTTAAAGTTACACCACCTTAATGATGTATTTGTTTCCTACCAACAAGTAGCTTTTGCCTCTAGATCGGTGGACTGAAATTGTGCAAATTGCATCTTGTCAGCAAAGTTATTTAACGCAAAATTTTTCTTAATCTGTTCAGATGGAGAAACAACTTATCTGCATCTTGGATGACCCAAAAGGGGAGTAAGGTTTCAGCAAATTTGAATTTATGATTAAGCTATTTCTTTAAGACAAGCTGGTGGGAAGAATCTAAAATAAGAAAATATGGATTGGTTAGAAATTTTATCTGACTTCCTCCGACACCGCCGACGAAACAGATAACTTTATTGGTATTTAGATAATATAGGCTTATGTTGAAAATTTTTCTTGTGCTAAGCAAGCTGTACTACACAGTACAAACAATACTGAATGAAATGTTTCTGTTGATGCACATAAACATCTGACATGTCTTTTTATTTGACAGATCTTGCATCTAATCCACATCATCTGAGATAAACAAATCAAACAAATGTGCAAGTTTCACTCAGAGATGAACCTGACCGCAAGAAGAGAAACACACCAACTGGTAAGGCCAGCCGAAGTCGAACACACCAAATATGACAGCTTGTCACTGCAGCCAAAATGAGAAGTCAAAGGTAGAGCAAAATTATATATATATAAAAAAAGGAGTTTACAAATAATTGCTGCATATTAGATACCAATAAATACTGACTAAATCAACAAACATCCCTCTATCTCTTGTGCCGACTGTCTTTTACTGCATTACTGATTAGAGTTTGCAGCAGTGTCTTGGCTCATGGGCCTAGCTGTTAGAAATATATGCAGCTTCTGACAATGTTAAGACAAGAGGGAGCTGCAAACAGATCAGATGAAAATAGCAGGACAAACTCAGCTGTTATTTTTAGCATGTTTGCACTTGTGCAGCTACTGTTACTGTCCTACAGTCATTCCATACACCTGATCAATGAGACGACCTTCACACACACACACACACATATTCTGGACTGTATCATAGTGCAGGGAAATGTCAAGTATGTGAAGCGTTTATGTTTTACCTTATACTCCCTTACTCTAATTAGAGCAGAGAAGTGAGTTACTTTTTTTCTGTAGTATCGATCCACTGCTATTCTCAGTCCATGGTGGACTGTTGTTTGTCTAGTTAGTTGTTAGTGCCTGTTGGCATTTTTCCATGACAATGCATTTACACAAATAAACCCACATTTGGAGGATTGACCAGCATTGACCTGCTCTGCCCATAACAGTCTCTTCCTATTCCTCTCATAACACTCAATTACACATGAGTGATACTTGTGAATGTCAAACACTACAAATCTACAGGGGAAATGGGAATCGGAGAGATTATATGAAACATCCGCACCACAATATTAGTGTAAATCAAACTAAGGGGCATGTTACAAACAAATATATTATCTAAGAGACATAAATCAGTTAAAAACGCTGATGATTGATTCACACGCACATTATAATATATTATTAAAATGACACTTCGTTTTTAAGAGTGTAATATAAAATGTTTTTTTAAGTCATTTAATATAATGACAACCGTGTTATATTCCAGTGGTGCCACTATTTTTGATGTATTGTGTCTTCATGTTTCTTCGTATTTTCTGTCTTGTTTAATGACATCCCTACTATTGCATGGGGATGACATCACCTGGTTGACGTTAGCCCAGTGCAAGACGTGGCTGAGGACGTGCCGTGTCCCCGTCTAAATGAGTGCATGAATAATTCATCACTGGAGAGCAGGAAAAACAGCATGCAGCTGCATGATTTTTTTAGGAAATACATATTTAGCTAAACGCCATTCAAACGTGGCTGAAACTCAAACCAAAAAGCAGTGTCATGGTGTCTCTCTCACACCCATGGCTGTCCCAGAGGAGCAAGACTATTGACCGTGATATAATGCTCAGGCAGAAAATCCAGCCCAGGGAATCGGCATCATTATTTCCCTTTAGTGTCACTGTCATTTTACTTTTGTATATTTTGTGTGTGTATATATATAAATGTGTCAATATTTAATAAATGCATTATAGATGTAATAAAAGCAACATTTAATTAATACATTATAAATAATATTACTATTCATAGAAATTAGAAATAAGTAGCCATACCCTTTTAAGACCATTCCGAATCAACATTTAATATTAGCTCTATATTATTGGAATGATTAATGTCAGTAAAATCTGTTTGTGAATCCATCATCAGCTTTTTGAGCTCTTTAAATTTGAGAAATCTCACTGTAATATATACATTTATGTTCACGTTATGGTGCACAGGTACCTGGTAATATAAATTTAGAAACTACATGTATTTACTATATGGTTAGGGTTTGGTTTAGGGTTACTTTCATGTAATTATGCATAATTTATTGTTATAATAAGTGTACATGCAGCTTCTGTAGTGTAAGTGTTACCCAATATTTGTAGCAATTTTTCTTTTCACTATACATTTTTGTGACTACAGAAGCACCTAGAAATGTCCCCATTGGGGTCAATCAAGTTAGACTAAACTAAAACTGTCTGTCATGTTCTCTTAAGGGTAAAATTACCCTTTACGTTGGTACAACGCTTACATAAATCTCCAGTTATCAAATGTGACATACTTGTCTGAACTAGTATCTGCATGCTTGTGTTAGGTGCATCGCTGTCATGCAAAGCAGAGTTACACATATCCGAGTTGAAGCAGTGATACGGCAAAGGCTGTATTCAAATCAAATGGTGATTTGAATAGATAAAATGCTGTATGAGGCCCTTTGAAGGATCTCAGCATCTCATAGAAGCAATCATGAACAGAATCATCTAAAAACATAAAAGCCAGCCACACGGTAGTATAGAGGGATGTCTTGCTGATAGAGATTGATGCAAGCATCCTGCTGTGCTGTTTGCTTTTGCCCGGAGCATCACTGGCGTGAAATGGGAAACATGTTTGTTCGGTGTAATAGTACACAGGCTGTATGGCTCACCTGCTCCATGCTTCAGCAATCCCTCTTCCGCCTCCTGTTCCCACTCATGGCACACTGTTCCTGCTTCTCAGTGCAATATTCCCTAATTAAGCACTTCTTACAAAAATCCACAGACGTCCTTACATAGCCGGGAGGCTCCCTGAAGATGAGATGCCGCTGAGATGCATTCCCTCCCCGACAGCCTGTTATCCAGTCAATGCTCCGGAGTGTTCCTACTATTTGTGCCACTTTCTCTCTCTCTCTCTTTCTGTCTGTGTGGTTTTGTTGTGATCCTTTTCTCCAGGCTGTGCGCTACAGCAAGGCACAGGATCAGGGCTGTGGCTATGATTTCCTCTTCTCCGTTACGGCGGAGGATACAGGAATCCCTCTCGCTGGTTTGTTTGCTTCACGCTCTTCACCTTGCCTTCATGCTTCCAACTCAACCCTCCCTCTTTCTCTCCACACTTCCCTCCTCTCCTTCCCTTCCCCCACTCGCATGGGTTCTGAGGGAGAGGAAGGGGGGGGTTGGTCATAGTGGTACCATGTGACTCCCAGCGTTGGGCCGTGGGACCCAATGAACTAAAGCTTTTTCTGTTTCTATGGTGGGACCCCCTGATGCCCAACCCGGCTCATGCCTGAGAGGAAGCTCCTGTCGCCATTGGCAACCATAGAGCACAGCAGCCTTAATGTGAGTGTGACATGCTCATGTGAGACTCTGCAGCAACATGCTGTGCTGAGAACGTGCAGCTACATGCAGTTTGCGTTTGAATTAAATAAGGCTGTGTGTGTGAGAGAGAGGGAGAGCAAGAGAGTGTCGATGTCGATTTAGAGTTTTACTGACCTCTCAAGGCATGCATGTTTTTCATAGTCTTATGATGAAATATAAAAGTCATGTTCCCACAGTCTTGGAAACCCTGTACACTTTTTAAGAATAAAGGTTCTTTATTGGCATTGATGGTTCCGTGGAGAAGCTTGAGAATACTTTTTTTTACAATTTTTGTACTTTTTCAAAAGCTGTTCACTGAAAGGTTTGTTTGGGGAACCAGAATGAACATTGTCATCAGTAATACAAAAACTGCTCCTTTATTTTTAAGTGTACACATTTTAGTATTTTAAAAATGTCTTAAATATATATGTGTGTGTGTGTGTGTTATTTATCGTTATGGAAATTAATAAAAGATCACGTGAAACATTTAGTTTGCTGGTTTTAATGTATTTGATCAACAAGTATTACACATATTTTGTGACTTTTCGTGTTGTCTATAATTATCGTACAATTATAATGTAATCAGAAGACTGCAGGTAATTACATAAATGGCAACCAACAGCACAATCGTGAGTGTGATATTGCTTTTATAAGCTGGGTTGCTTTTTAATCAAAATTAAGCAAGTACGGAGTAACGATAAGATAACACTGATGATAATATATATATTTATTAAGCTGCATATAAATATATTACAATGCTTTCTGAATGATCATGTGACACAGAAGTAATGAGTAAATACATTTTTTGTATATTGTAAATATATTTTATTGTATATGTGTGTGTGTGCGTAACATTTAAATAATGTATAATAGTGCTGTTTATTTTAATTTTTCAAATGTCTTTGGGTTTTAAAAACATTAAAACCTTCTTTTATACCTTAGTTAGTTGTTAATCATAAAGGCATACTGTGTGAAAAATAAAATAATAATAATCCATGTCTGTATTTGTTTAGTAAACCAAAAACACCAAAAGTTATTTGTTCTACCCAACACCATAGGTTTCTATTTTCATATAAAGCCAATTATACTTAATGTAACACATAAACCCTTCATCAGATACAAAACAGTATTTACCTTTCTGAGAGTAAATACTGTGGATGACACCCTTGGATGCCCCTAAAGTAAGATTTTGTCAGTATTAAGATGCATTTTCCCCAAACTATAGTACACTCATACATGAACAGACACACACACAAAGTCCCTTGTACAGACAGGAAAGGCTTGGAAGGAACAGGCATGCTTGGTTAATCAGGAAAAAGACATCCTTGGTCATTTCCCTCATCCTACATGGAGAAAATCCATGAATCACCCACAACAGCAGCAGAGCCAAGTCTGGGAAGCATTATCTGTCACACTCCTTTGTTGTCACTCCTTTGTTGTTTACATTGTTATTGTTTTTAACCTGTTTTCTGTCTTGAAGGAGTACTGCGGATGTAAAAAAAAACATCTAAAAACATTAGGAAGTAAATATATACAAGTGAAATGAAATAAATCCTGTTTTCTGTGAAGAAACATTTTTTAAATGTGGTTGCCATAGTAAGAGCTGAGCGTTGTTTACATCAGTCACGTGTTCTCGTGTGTGCCTGTACTTAAGTTTAATGCCTCCTAGATGTAGTTGAAATATTTGTCCTCTAGATGGAAGTAGAGTGAATTAAAGCTAGACGTGACAATATTTACACGCTGAAAAAACTACCAAAGTATTATTAAATGTGTCAGTCATCATTAAACTTACCGCTTCACATGACTTCCTTGTTTTTATTGCGGTTGAAATACAATATTTCTTCCTCATTCTGCTTAACTCGGGGAGTTTTTTAATTAGTTGCTGGAACATTCTCATGTTATTTTTAAAATAATATGTGGAAAAAGTCTGTACAAAGTATTTTTTAAAAAATACTGAAGGCATTTGTAGAGAGATAGATTGTCAGTGTAGGTTGTACATCACTGTCTATGTAATAAGAAGTGATATTTCACATACAGTCGGTCGGGGATGTAAGCAGACTGATAAAATACAATAATGGCTAAAAATCTGTAACCAAACCGATTATACAGTAATAAAACAAAAGAATTCCCTTTACACAGAACATGTGAACTATCTATACATAAATAATGTGAACCAACTTAGCAATCAATATGCAAGGCAAAAATGTAGTTTTTTCCTCATTTATTTTGTCATTTTAATTCTAAATTATCTTCAAAAGCATCATCATTATCACTGTCACTATTGTCACTATCAAGGACATTTTAATGTCATATCATAGAAACACTGGCGTGATGTTTTCACTGACCTCAAAAAGGTTTGTTTGTTTTGTTTGACAGGACTAACTGGTTTAGTGTTTACCTATGAATGCATGTACATTCCATTGTAACAAAAGACAATGTTCTTTGTTTTTTAAAATCTGATAAAATAAACCCACTTTGACCCACTCAGCTTTGAGAACAAGCTGTGGATTTGAAGAATTGTTTGATCGAGAGAGATTAAAAGCTTTCTTGCTGTACTTCATGATCTTATGAGCAACCTCATCTCTAGTTTTCTGAAAGCTTGAGCCAAGATTTTTTTCCATTTCACCATTAAATTTACTATGTTCTTTACCATATAACCTTGTTGCTTAAGATTTAGTTCACCCAAAATCTGTCATCGTTAACGTGCCGTCATGTCATGCTACAAAGTGCTGAGAAATTCTGCCTTGAGTTAGTTCAGGTATGTTTTAGTTGGAACTCAAATGAACCTATTGGCAAAAAAAGTATGTACGACAGTATTTAAAAGTAAACGCATTTTTAACTTTTAAGACTGACTTTTAAAAGCAAGAGACAATAGAGATTTCAGTATTTTTGATGTTCTTTATTGCTGTTGATTGTTCTGTGAAGAACCACCACTGCAGAACAGAAAAGGCTTTTTTCACACTAAAAGTTTTTGGGTTTTTTTTGTTGATATTTTATTAATCCACACAGACAGTGATAGGGGTCGCAGTAATAGACCCACCTTCACATTGTTGTCCCCTCCCTTTCTTTCTATATTTCCTTTTGTACGTCATCACCTTTCTCTTCTGGATTTCCCTCTTCTCAGTCTCCAGGGTTGTCATTGTTTCTCTACATTGGATTTTCACAGATGAACTCTTTCGTTCATAGTCCCAACATTATCATTCACTGTTATGCTGATGATACTCAGCTCTATATTTCTTCTCAGCCACGTGAAACACGCCAAATTGAGAAACTAACAGAATGCATAGCTGATATAACAAATTGGATGTCAAGTAACTTCTTACTGTTAAATTGTGACAAAACAGAGGTATTAATTATCGGACCTAAAAACCCCACAGGTAATAATCTAGAAGACTGTCTAACACTTGATGGCCGCCCTGTCAGTTCTTCTTCATCAGTTAGAAACCTAGGTGTGCTGTTTGATAGCAATCTTTCATTTGAAAGCCATGTATCTAGTATCTGTAAAACTGCGTTTCCATCTCAAGAACATATCTAAATTGCGTCCTATGCTCCCTAATTCATGCGTTTATGAGCTCGAGGTTAGATTATTGTAATGCTTTATTGGGTGGTTGCTCTCCATGCTTGATAAATAGACTACAGCTGGTTCAAAATGCAGCAGCTAGAGTCCTTAATAGAACCAGGGGGTATGATCATATTAGCCTGGTTCTGTCAACACTGCACTGGCTCCCTATCAAACATCATATAAATTAAAATCTTGTTAATTACTTATAAAGCCCTGAATGGCTTAGCTCCTCAGTACTTGAGCGAGCTCTTATCACATTATAGTCCTCCACGTCTGCTGCGTTCTCAGAACTCTGGCCATTTGATAAATACCTAGAATATCAAAATCTACTGCGGGTGGCAGATCTTTTTCCTATTTATCAGATGGTGTACCAGCACGAAGAGATGATCCTCATTAGAGACCAGAACACAGTAGATGAGCTCCGTGGACAGATCACCGGAACCAAATGCACACACACACACTATAAGTCCTTGGCACAATCTGACATTTCTCCAAAGGAGAAATGGACCCAACTTAGCCTGGTTCCCCCAAGGTTTTTTTCCCCATTCTCTCACGGATGGGGTTTTGGTTCCTTGCCGCTGTCGCCTCTGGCTTGCTTAGTTGTGGACATCTGATTTCTGATTATCATCTGATTATCATCGTCTTGACTACAGAGACCGTCTCTGCATTTGATAAATAAATAGTTTACTCGTCATTATACTTTACCATCACTCTGTTCTCCTACTTGATAATGTTCAGTGCTTTGCTACAATCTGTATTGTTAAAAGCGCTATATAAATAAAAGTGATTGATTGATAGTGAACAGTTTAGAGCACTTCCTGTGTTTTGTGTCTGACTTACACAGCAGATATCTGATGAACAAACCTGATAGCAGTATTTTGGTGGTTTGCTTAATCACAAAATACTACTATGAGCCATTTTTAATAAGCCAAATCTTAAAAAGCCTCACCCTTTTGTTGCTGTAATTAGACCGTTTAATGAAGAATGAAAACCAGCTTCTTTTTTTCCTGACCAGTAAACAAACCCTTTTCTTTTGTGCTTATTTTAATTGGATGTTAAGCTGCCTATTATTCTTTTTTGCTTCTATAAATAAACTAATTAGTTCATTTGTTAGGATCGTATTGCTGTTGTCTTAAGCCAGGTGCACACTATAACTAGTCCTTTAGGATTGTTGCTGATCAGACTGTATACTAACAGGATCCCAAGCCATATCAGATCTCAGCTGTTAGTAATGTCAGACTGGATGACAGTCAATACTTGACGATTTAAGTTTTAGATCATCGATTCATCATACTTTCAGTAATGGGGAGCTGCATTTACAAGAAGGATGGGTTAACACATGTCCTCTGAAGCAGATGGGTTTTTGTAACAAAATTACTTCTAGTTCTAAAATTATAACTTAAACTGACTTCCGGCCACGTGCATGTCCCCGAGAGCGAAGTTCCAAACTGCAGTTCTGGTGGCACATGCCATATTTTTATTGACCAGTTCATTATTAACAGTCCTACACAAGCAATTGAAAAACAGTCAAGGTTAGGACTTACCAAGCATACCGTATATGTGTGTTAGCACATAAAAGCACCTGTTTCCTTAGGTGCTACATATTTACCATGTACATATCATTAGTAATGTGTCTTATAGTTACCATACACGGATATAGTAAGTAGTTAACCCAACACAAAAAGCGGGATTGTTTAAATTCTTTTGCAGTGGGCCAGGGAAACATATGTGTTTGGCTGTGTGGGCCATGAGTTAAAAAAGGTTGGGAACCACTGTAAGCAGTAAAGCTCTACCTGTAAGTGATCGTTGTTATTCACGCTGTCTGTATGTACAAACGAATTAGCATGCATAAGTGTGTTTCTTTATGTACATACACTTACGGTAAGTACTTTGTGTCTCCACTCATTTGTCTGTAGGGACAAGATAAAGGGCAGATCAAACACAGAGGGTGTGTGAGAACGATTTTTTTTTTCTCACACTGGATTTTAATCAGCTGTCTGTAAGACATGACTACAGATTTTGGCCTAAGATCCGAGGAATGAAATGACTTGAATGCCCAAAAACTGATGCTATTAAAAAGAATATAGTTGTGGTGAAATAACAGGCTTACTTAATTTTGTTATAGAGCCAGTAAAAGCAGAAATCTGTTCCAAAAGAGACCCAATATTTTTCTTTTATGTAAGATCAATCATTACAATACAGAAGAATAGCTTTTGTGTGACTTGTGCTTGTCAGGTTTCTCTTAACTAATCCTGCCCTGACTGGCATGTGTGTTATTTTTTGCTGTTATTGTTTAGCTGTATAGCCCTCATGTTTGTTTAATGTATGTCTAGAAATGAATTATTGTTGTGTTTGTGGTTCCAGGTTCATGTTATGTTTTAGGCTATGTCATGTCTATTTTAGTTTCTAGTTTAGTATCTGTTTAATTTAATACTTTTCAAATAAACGTCAGTTTGCTTCAGTACTGCACCGAGCCTAACTGGGTTTGACACCACATATCCATAGCTAGGAAAAGGGGTCATAGCAGTTCAAGACGTTTTTATGAAAATGTGGTAATGTTTGAGCGAATACTACAATTTAGCTTTTTAGAAATTGCTAGTAGATTTCACAAATAATTACAAGAAATGGCAATTAACAAATGAACTTTTTTTTCCATGTAAACATGCCATCATATGAGTGCAGTGACATATTATTTGCAAAACCAATAACATTTTTATTTTTTACATTCTATGATACTAAAGTTTCCAATTTCCAATAAATGATCCTGATTTAGATCATCACAACCGACCCGCACCTGATCGTCACATTATATGATTCTCATTGTTAGTTTGGTAAGATGATATGATGAATAGATGGTTCATTTTTAACAGCAGATTAAGTAATTTTAGAGCTTATCTGCCCATCACTGCGTCTGTGGCGCATTTACGGCAAGTCACAGCCAGGTCAAGCTCTTTTTCAGCTTATTTAAGCTGTTAAGCTGTTTCCTTATGGAGGTGAACAATTAACATGAGGTTATTAACTTTATAAACTGAATAAGAGCTTGCTCTTTTGACAGTGGTAAGTGTTTATTATAAATAAAATTGGACAGAATTTTGGTTTCCCCTGGATGTTGTTAAGATACATTAAGCCACATTAAGCTGTTTCCTTATAATGAACTTCTATGGGGGAGAAAACACTTAACGTGATATTATTCATTTATCTGTCGAATATGGGCTCGTTCTTTTGACAGTAGTTAGTGATTATTACAAGGAAGGTTTGACAGCAATGTGGGTTTCCCTCGTTAGTTTTTAGGTACGTGCGTAAGCAAGCCACGTTAAGCGTTTTAGAAAGTCCCTTTCAGATGCGTTCCAAAATCTCACACGGTCCCACGAATCCAGCTGCTTCGCTCCTGCTGTGATTTGGCACCGCGTGGAAAACGGGACAAAACCTCTGGTTCCGTGGAACCAAAAGATGTGGATCCTTCAGACTGTCAGCCCCAAATCCGATCTGAATGGAATCTGAATTAAATAACTGATCGTCCACACAGCTTATTACAAAGCTTACATGTCCGATTTGTTTGTCCATATATGCTTATAAGCGCTCTGTCTAAAAATATCAGTAGCAATATAGATGTTGTCTTACGACGTGACATGTTGCGTTATTATATTTCGTCTTCTGAGGCAGCTGCAGAAACGCAGGAAGCATTGTGCTAGCATTACATCGCATTTTTCCACTTGACTGTCACTTTGCAAAAAAAAAAAGCTTGTGTCGTTGCGAAGATATTCAGCATGTTTTCTGCAAACACGTCTGACGTGTTTACGCCGTACGTGAGAACGTGAAAAAGCTAGGTCAGACTACAATTTCTTGTAGTTCGCTGCAGGTCAGATTATCTGTATGAGATCAAATTCCCTTATTTGCATAAAAATATTTGGGCTGACAGTGTGACAGTGGGCTAAAACCTTGGGGGAACACCAAAATTGATAAAACACCTGTAGGCTATTTTTAAGCATGTATCTGGCTAGTTAGATTAGTTTTTAAGATGCAGTAGCGTTTGTGCAACTGAGAATTAGGCCTAATGTAGTGTAATATATTAAAATTGTTGGTTATTTAGGTTTTTGTTTTGTTTTATTTTATTTCTTTTTTTTTAGAACACAAACCTCTGTTGTTGTTGTTTGTTTGTTTGTTTCATGACTGGAATTAATAAAGCTACGCTTACTGTGTTTCTCAGTCCTCCAGCAGTAAACATTCTGAAGGTCTAACATCCTTTCTTTAGTCAATCATTCGGTTTGGTGACACCTACTGCAAAACGCCTTAAGAGCAGGTCTGGGAAACCCACAGCATTACAAACAAACAATTCAATTGAAAAACAAACATACATTATATAATTAGTGATTAGAAAGATCCAGTTTGACCTGATGCTCACAGAAGCAGTCGTTTGATATTTTCGCATGTGATACAGTAAATCTGAATTTAATTGAGTAGTTAAGTGTCCTCGCGTTGATTCATTGGCATCATTTGCCTAATTAAGTATTACATAAGCAAAGTATTGCTTATTTAAAAAAGGTATATAGCCTAAAATATATTAGTAAATGCACTCTCAGAAATAAAGGTAAACTGTCTCTTGGATGGTACCTTTTCAAAAGGTACACTTTTGTACCTATTAGGTTCAAATATGTACACTTTAAGTTCTAATATGTACCTTTAAGGTACAAAATGGTCCATTTAGGTTCAAACATTTACCTTTTGGAAGGGTACTGCCCCAGTGACAGCTTTTGTACCTTTATTTCTGAGAGAGTGGCTACTATATTTTAATTTAGCTTGTGGTTATTTATAGGTTTTACTTGTTTTACGAGAAGCATGCTGCTTATTTCCTCCAGCTATGAGCCAGGTGATGTCTCCGGTAGGTGACTCACCCTTTTGTTTTGAAAAATGCTGTTGTAATTAGATCACTCAGACAAAAGAATTTTCCTTTGCAGGAGAATGAAGGATGACTTCTTTTTTCTGTAACAGATTTTTTTAACACTTGCCATTTATATCTCACTTAAATTGTACTTTAAGTTAAGTCATCTCTGCAGTTTCACCGCATACAGGAAAGGTTATAGTATAGGAAGAACACAATTACAGGTTTTTTAAGGAATTGCAACACATTCTCATGGCAATTTGTACCTTTTTTGACGAATTGGCAATTTCCGTATGGTTAGATTCAGGGCTAGGGATGAACCTTCATGCGTTTGCATTCTAATAATATATGTTTCCATTTGAATGACGTTGCACATATTCAACCAAAACCTCCACTTAATAGTTATGTTTAATCTTGCGATCAGGTCAGGAATTCACAGAATCTCATGCAACACAGGTTTACCAATGTCCAGAAGCACTTGCGCATCCTTAATCAAACACGAGGTTGCTCAATAATGAACACTTTTACAGACTGAGAGCGACGGAGGCGTGCTGTGTTTCAAGGTGTTGAGAGAGTGTGGGTGTGTAGTAAACAGGTTCACTGGGATATTTAAAAGCAGGTGCCGGTTTCTGAGCTGTGCTGTCTGAAATCAGAATGACAAGGATGATGCATATACTCAGTGTAGCATTTTCCGTCGCTCTTCTGATAAGAGGTAAGCTCTTGGATAATTGATCATTTTTAGAAACTTTTTTAATAATTTTACGAACTATAGTACTATACAGCACCAGTCAAAAGTTTGGAGTAATTACAATAACAGTATAAACAGCAATATTGGCAAAATATTACTGCACTTTAAAAACATTGTTTTGTATTTGAAAGTATTTGAAAATGTAAATGTATTTTTGTATTCAATCAGTATTAAAAAAGTTTTTTTGCTGCTTTTTTGTGGAAACTGAAACTGAAATAAATGTCTTTACGTTCCCTTTGATCATGCATCCTTTTATATTAAGCAGCATAATTGTTTTGAGCATTAATACTAATAATAAGAAGAAGAAATGTTCACTGAGCAGCATAATAGAATGAGTTCTCAAGAATTATGATGCACTGAATATTGAAGTAATGATGCTGAAAAATCAGCTTTGCATCACAAGACAACATTTAAAATGGCATTATAGATTTTTTTTTATTGTATAATTTCACAATATTACTGCCTTTTTACTCCAATACATGCAGTCTTGCCGAGACTTTTTAATGTTGTTCATTTTGAGACTTTTTATTTAAAAAACAAATAGCTTCTATCAAATGAAATGCAAAAACAAAAGCTAAATATCTCAAGTTTATTTGGAATGCTAATAGAAACGTTTCCAATGATTACTATTCCTTTCTTTCATGAGAAAAAGTTTTCTGTTATATTTAATTTCAGCCATTGGTAACTGAACTTGTTTCTTAATTTCCAGGATGTCACACACAGCTGGGTGGTAACTAGTTTTTCACCACATATTTTAAAACGGAATAATTCTTTTAAAATGACCCACTGTTGGTTTAAAACGTGTTTACTTTGCTATTGTTATTGTCAGAGTGTGGCAAAGCGCCTCTCAACACAAGGATAGTTGGAGGACAGGACGCATCTGCCGGTGCTTGGCCATGGCAGGTCAGTCTTCAGAGGACCAACGGCCATTTCTGCGGTGGATCCCTCATCAACAGTGAATGGGTTCTGACTGCAGCTCACTGCTTTGCCAGGTAACTATCATAAACCATACCTCGCAATTCTTATTATACTTGTCATTCAGTGGATGTGGCGAATGCTTAACACTTGTTCTCCCACCATATTCTAGTACTTCAACCTCTAACCTGGTTGTTTACTTGGGCCGACGGACACAGGAAGGAATAAATTCAAACGAAGTGTCCCGGACTGTCTCTACAATCATAAAACATTCAGGCTACGTTGGCAGCACTAATGACAACGACATCACTCTTCTGCGTCTATCTTCACCGGTGACATTTAATGACTTTATCAGACCAGTCTGTCTGGCTTCATCAAGCAGTACATTCTTCAACCGCACTGTGAGCTGGGTCACCGGCTGGGGAAACACTGCATCAGGTGGTAAGTGTTTTAGCTTTACTTACCCTGATTATTGCTTTACTTACTGTTATTGCATTGAAGATTTGATCATTTAATGTCTTTCACAGTTTCCCTGCCCTCACCTCAAATTCTACAGGAAGTGCAAGTGCCTGTTGTTGGAAACAGGCAGTGTAAGTGTCTTTATGGAGTCTCAAGAATCACAGACAACATGATATGTGCTGGACTAATAGAAGGAGGGAAAGACTCTTGTCAGGTAACAATGCCTGTACAATCATTTTTGTAACTTATTAAGAAGAAGAAGTTGTTTTATTATATAGCACCTTTCTTTTGCTAAAGGACACGTCACATAGTGCTTTACAAACATTTGCACACCTTTATAGACTATACAAACACATAAAACCAATTATAGCCACATTATCCAAAATACAATTTAAAAAGAAACATTTGTAGCTGAGACTTGACGGTAAACAAACATTTTATAGATTTATTTTGGGCTGCAAATATTCTTCAGTGAAAATAGCATTAATAATAACAGGTGTATCTTAAACTTTGATTTCTACAGTGTGTCCGGTTCATTTCTAACTCAAATATTTGAGATCTTGCCCACACAGTCAATGACTTAGTATATTATACATTATTAAAACATAGTAAAGGATCTGTTTAATGCATTCAACACTCTTGTCCTAGTATAGAAAATGTTCCTGACATTTTTTACCATAATGAGAGGTGAGACTGTTGTATAGATCACTTTTTAATAACAGGGGAAACTTGTAAAGGACTTCCTTCTCAAAATATAAAGATATATATCTTTATGTTTTTATTTTGTATGGGAAAGCAGTGTGATATAAAGACAGTATGTGAGTCTGGACCACAAAACCAGTGATAAGGGTCAGTTTTTTTTCAAAATTTAGGTTTGTTCAGCATCTCAGAGCTGAACAGATTTCAGCTTTCCATTGCTTTCCACTGATGTATTGTTTGTTAGGATAGGACTATATGTGGCTGAGGTATAAATTTGTTAAAATTATAAACCTGAGGGTTAAAAAAAATCTAAATATGGAAATGAGAAAATCGCTCAAAGTTGGGTAAATAAGTTCTATATGCATATTACTAATCAAAGGTTTTGATATTTTTATGGTAGTAAATTTACAAAATATATTATGGAACATGATCTTTACCTAATATCCTAATGGTTTTTGGAATAAAAGAGAAATCTACAATTTTGACCCGTACAATTGTTAGCTATTGCTACAGATATACCAGTGCTGCTTAAAGACTGGTTTTGTGGTCCATGGTCATTGTGAAATTCAATAATTGAATGTTATCTTTCCATTATTTCTTCACATTACACCTGTGAGGTACAGCTGGACTGTGTAGAACAGGTTACAAGGCATGTCACTAACCGTTCTACATCCTACAGGGTGACTCTGGTGGTCCTATGGTCAGCAAGCAGGGCTCAGTCTGGGTCCAGTCTGGAATTGTGAGCTTTGGCGATGGCTGTGCTTTAGCTAATTATCCTGGTGTGTATACCCGAGTGTCTAAGTACCAGAGCTGGATCAATGAGAAGATCACCTCCAACCAGCCAGGCTTTGTTACGTACACTTCCAACGGTACTGACGGTGACCTGGCAATAAATTGTACGGCTGTGCCTGCCATTACCACCACTGTTGCCACCACAACAACTACAACCGTTGCACGTAAGAGTCCTTAGACAAAACAATTCATGAAAAGAAACCATCAGGCTTGTGAATTCAATCAGACAGTCACTCAGTAAACATTTTAAAGCCCTTAAACTGATGATGCACAAGGCAGCTTTTTGAGCAATGTTGATTAATGTGACACAGGGCTCACGACTGATCTAAACTAGATCACCCAACCAGCTACCTATTCTCAGTGGTTAAGTCCCTGGCAAAATTGTTTAAAAATTTGCCCCATCTGTCATTAGCTTTCCTCTATGAGTCATTTTTATTGAGCTATTAATTTAGAATCTAAAAAAGTGATTTGATTTCTAAATGTTTTATGTTAGTGACTCACTTCTGGGATGAATATGGACAGAATCAGCGATTGGGTTGTTTTGACCCAGCAATTGGGTTAAATAACCCAACCTTCTGGATAGTATCCCAACCGCTCAGTCAAAACAACCCAATCGCTAGTTTTGTCTATATTTTTCCCAGCACTGTGTTGTATATAACCCAGCATTTTTTAGATTGTGCTGTAAACTGGAGTGGAGACTTGGACCTGAATAGAGTACTCAGTATGCCCAGTCACTTACGTAATTTGAAGTCTCGAGATCACTATCTGTCAACTAAGCGTTAATGAGATATATTAAAAAGCGGAACCTGAAAATCCTGCTTATTTGAACAATGACCAGAAAGCCTGTTATGTGAGATGCCCCCCTGAATGCATTACACTGGTTTCTTTGCTAATGGACTGTGACTGTGTGGCCTAAGCATAGCCATTTATTGCCTTTCTCTTTGTTACCGCAGCTGTAGTGTGTGGAAGCGCCAAACTGAACTCCCGTGTTGGAGGAAACAGCTCCCTCGCCTCTTCCGGTATTTGGCCGTGGATGGCCAGCCTGCAGTTTAAAGGCAGTCACGTTTGTGGAGGAGCGCTGATTGCTGAACGCTTTGTCATGAGCTCTGCCAGCTGCTTCAACAGGTAAAGCCACTCAAACACACAAACAAAAATATATGCAGAGACATCAGAATCATTTGATTCAACAGAGCGCCTTTTTGTTCAGATCCTCAAACCTTTCTGACTGGACTGTGATCCTGGGTCGTCTGAATCAGAACGGATCCAACCCCAATGAGGTCTCTATTAAAGTGGCCAATATCACAATCAGCAGTGGTACAGGTGATAGCGTTGCAGTCTTGCAGCTGGCTGTCGCACCAAACCTCACAAATTTCATCCAGCCTATATGTGTGGACATGGGAGACAATACCTTCAGCACGAACACTCAATGCTGGGTGGCAGGATGGGGCTCTGGAGCAGGAGGAGGTGTGCATGCTTTGAACACTGTGCTGAAAAGTTTTATTAGAATTTAGGGTTACACTTCATTTTAGGTTCTCTTACCTAGTTGCTTATTAGCATGCATAAAACAATGCAATATTAGACATTTATTAGTATTAATTAAGCACTTATTAATGACTTATTTAACATGACCATAATCTACATCCTTAATTCTACCCAATACCTAAACGTAACAACTACCTTACTTACTAATAATAAGCAGCAAATTTTGAATTATGAAAAGTTGTAGTAAATAGTGAATTAGTGTTCCCTGTTCTAAAGTATTACAGAATCTTCCTCCTTTTTTCACATTTCCACTTAATTTGAATTTGTTTTCTTCCTTTTACAGTGACTCAAACTCTTCAGGAGTACCAGACCTCTGTTGTGAGTTGTGGAAACTCCTCCAGCAATAGTATTTGCACAGGTTCCTTGAACTTACAGGAGGCAAGTTCATTCTTTTTACAAACAGAACAACATTTTGCATTGTTTTTGTAATAAAAGTACCCACAGATAGTTTTTAAATACCGGTAAAGTGAGGCTTTTAGAAAGGAAGTGTATTTACAATGTACAATAAGATTTAATTCATTATTATTAGCAAATGCACTATAGACAACATCTTCAAAATGAACAGGACATTTATCAGACTAGGTTAGAGTTTATTCCTATAATTCTATAACTTGTGTAAATAAACAAATACTAATTAACTATAAAAAATATATGTATAGACATAAATATAACTATATATATATTTTTTACTTTTATTTTCAAAATAACCCAACTGTAGTTAATAATTGGAATGTGCAGTGGAAAAAAAAAACATGATTTTTGAAAATTGTTAAAAGCTGAGTTATTTATTAAGATTTTTTTTAATTTTTTTTATTGTTTTTATATATATTTATATATATATATATATATATATATTGGAATATTTTACAGTAACACTTTACTTAAAACCTTTATGTACTGTATAATGCATTGAACAATCTTATGAATAATTGTAGCCACAGTTTATAGATTATAACACTAATCAATTCATTGTAACACTATGCATTTTAATTTTGGGTATAGTTAACTATCACAAAATGTTATGTACAATGCACATTATAAATAATTTGTATATATTATGCCCTTTAATAACGCTTTAGAATGCATTACACATAAAGGCTTTAAGTAAAATTTCAAACAATAGCATATGTTCTGATGTTGTCCATATACCAAAAATTCTTTTTCATTAAAATGATCCCACAAAGGCTTAAAGTGACACAATTTTGTAACATTCAGTAAAGACTTCTCTTTCTTCCCCTCTCAGGGTGATCAGGGTGGTCCGCTGATGTGTAAGGTGGGTCAGTCGTGGATCCATGCTGCAGTTTTGACCATACAGAGTAGCAGCGTATCGACAAGCATTTCAAACAGCAGCAGCTCTAACACAAGTTCCAGCAACAGCACCGTATCCCGTGCTGTTCGTGCTCAAGATGTGCAGGTCTTCACCAAAACCTCCAGCTTTGCCACATTCCTGACGTCTGTGGTGGGCTCCTTCCCCGGGAAAGCCACAAACTCCACGAGTTCAACGACAAGCACAGCTGGAAGCAACCCAAGCCAGGGTTCCAATAATGGTGCTCAAGCGTCTTCTTCCTTCTGCTTTACCGTTTCAATCCTCTTGCCTGCCCTTACGGCTCTCAAAATCTTTCATCAAGGCTGAGTCGTAGAATTATCAAATATGAATGTGTATGTAAGTATTCAGACACGTTATCGATGTTTACAATGTTCTTCCTGTGAGCCATTACATAATCATAAAACATTAACTTAATTCATATCAATCATTTTTGCTATATGAATGTGAACTCTTTGTTATCTCAGATCATGAAGCTGCTGCTTGTTGTTCTTACACTGTATAATTAGAAACAAGTGCATAGCTATACCAATATTTAAGCAGTAGCAGGATGGCGCTTTACGGAAATGTTGCGTTTGAGTATACTGTACCTTAACTAAGAAGTACCTCAAGCTGTACCACATTTAGGACAATACTGTAAGTATTGTAGAGAAAATATATCCATTTTGTTATTTTAGACATACAATATTTTCACATTTTTTTAACACGTCTATTTATCTTTTATCTCTCTTCTGTTATATTTCTAATGAGAAGTTGTTATGCTATGATTTCTATGCTATGAACTCTTTTCAACACACCGTTTTTACACTGTGAAAAGTAAACGTATATTTTGTTGTAAAAATTATAATTAAAATTACAAACTGAGGTTTTTTTTCTCATTTGGTGGGCAAAAACCCAAGACAGCATGCGGTAAGAATGTGGCTTGGTTTCTGCCTAGTCATTGCTGTGAACATGAGCTGTGCACCAGATTATATCTCCTCTTATATGTTCCCTGAAACATCTTACGAAACACCATTCCTTGAAACTCTCGAATGCCACTTTAATCCTTTAACTGTTTTTAAATGTTATACTAACTATATCCTTATACTATATGTCACATATCCAACAGAAATAATAACAAATGATTATTACAATCTATGACCATGTTCCTTTAAAGAACAACAATTGTATGAAGTAAATGTTTAATAAAACAAGATGTTGCGATTACATTCTATCAGTTTATCATAAAGTGACGTAGTGTAACATAAGCTGGTTAAATACAAAGTCTGTACTTCCCCTTACCAAGAAACGCAATTCCACGTTCTTTGAAATCCATCTCCAGAAAATGTGTTTCAGAGAATATGTTTGTACAGAATTTGCGCAGATTGAGCAACTGGATGTTTTAACTGAAATCTTTCTTACCTCTAGATGCTCTAAATTGAATTTTATTATCTAATCATTATCTTGTTCTAGTACAGAGAATGCTAATGCTAGTCCAATATCTTGTAATTAAAATGAATTGTATTGAAGTAAAAGAATATACAGTGCGAAACTAAAGTATAGCTTACTTTAAGGGCAGTCTTGGCCTAATGGATGGGGAGTTGGACTTGTAAACCGAAGGTTGTAGGTATAAGTCCCAGGTCTGGCAGGGGTTGTAGGTGGTGGGAGTGAATATCCAGCGCTCTCCCCACCTTCAATACCACGACTGGGGTGAGACCCTTGAGCAAGGCACGGTTCCCCCACCAATTGACAGCCCACTGCTCCGGGTGTGTTTAATGCTGTGTGTGTGCACTTGGATGAGTTAAATGCTTTACATATGCGTATAGTATAATATACTCATTACGTACGTTTCAGAAAAGTTCAATCGGTTATGTGTGACACACAGTACAACAACAAAATCAGTTGAACAGGATTGATGAAATGCTGGATTAACAGTTGTTAGTCATCCATTTATGATGGAGTTATGTAATAAGCTCATGCTACTAATAACAGTATGATTACTTCATTTAAGTGACAGCTCTTGAATACAGCATCCAGGTGTCCAAAGTGGCCATAAAAAAAGAAAATACAGTCCTTTTTAAAAACTGCTTTGTATTGTAGAAATAATAGTGGGATGTATGAGGAGGAATACGTATATGTGACTGTACAGTTTGCATTGAGCTATTCTTTTCAGCTGAATTTTTGAACCTTTGACCGGCTGATAACATGACAAGAACATACAGTCTCAAACACGTATATATATATATATATATAAATACACATTTAAAGATGGGTACTTTTACTCTTACTCAAATAATTTTTTTTACTTCGCTACTGTGAGTGACGCTCATCTTGTTACTTCATCTTAACGCAAGTTAATAATGCTTCCATTTATTCCAGACGCACCGTCTACTTTTCTTTGGGCAATAAGCGATGCTAATTCGCTCATGAATGATTCACTCTTTTGAGTCATTTCTGTTCAAAGGCTTGATCAAATATATAACGAAGTAAAAGTAACTTGTTACTACCCACCTCTGAAGTAAGCAATGCTAATCAGTCAATTTCACACATAATAGGAATTTACAACAGTTCCTGACCTTGTGCAAAACCAATATATACAGTCCAAAGAAAGTTGCACTGGGACTTTTGAATGTTTGTATCTTATAAAAGCAATGTCACACTCATAAACATACTCTGTCACTCTCTTATGAGTTTGCCAGCATGTCTCTGTAGGGCGGGGTTTTGGAAAACACTTGTGAATAGGGTCAATCAGTTCAGTAGTTCAAAGTCTGGAGGAACTTAGTAGAACAGCTCCAAAATAAGATGTGCAAAATATAAAAGAGGGTGGTTTCTTGTTAATATAGTTTGTGGCTTGTGACATTCTCCTCAATGTGTGTTTTTGTGAATGTGTGGGTTTCTGACCTTTTGTAAGCTCAAACAGGTTCTGCTCTATAGTGGCTGAATTAACTGAACTATTTGTTACAAAAGAAAAGAATTCTAAATTCTCAAATATTCAACGTCAAGCATCAACACATTCAGCTTGCCAGACTTCATGCGTGTCATATTATTACTTGTATAGTATTACGTCTCTCTGACCTTCTTTTATTTCTGATGCAAATGATTTGCACAAAGTCCTCATTTTTATACAAATGTACATATGTAACTCGTTTACCCGTTTATCATGTATGGGATTATTGGGAACCAATTGTTTAAAAAAGCAAGAAAATATATTGTTATTTGTCATCAACATCATAAAGTGCATTAAATATTACATATTACATCTATAGGGTTCTCAAACTGGGCTTCCTGAAAAAAACTGCAGGGGGTTGTGAGTTGATAAGACTTTGACATAAAAATGTCAAATTAAACTGAACGCGTACTTTTTTTTTTTTTTTTTTTATAAATAAAATAAAATACCTCAACAGTAAAAATGGATATACTTCTTTTGTTTGCCATGGCTATTTGCAAGAAGTGCAAATAGCGATAGAGGATATGTACACTAGGTGCACATTTTTATTTGATACTATTTACACTGAAATTAAAATAGCAGCATTTTACATCATCAACATCATTGACGTGTTATTTACACTAAGTGCAAATATCTATAAATTCTATTTGCACTGTTAAAATAGCAGGACTTTCTGCTATTTACACTATTTATTGCAAATAGTGGCAATTATCTGCACCCTGAGTATTGTAGTACATTGCAAAACAGTAATAATAACTTATTGAGTGTACATTTTAATTTGAATTCAAATTCAAAGTAATAAATGGATGTCACCTTACTGGAACAATAAAACCTTCTCTAACCCCATAGTTCATTTTTTAGCTTTTCAATAATTTCCTAATTCCTAATATTTTCTAATTAAAGAAACGCTTTTCTGATGTGATCTGAAATTTGAAAAGGAAGAAAATGAAGAAAAAAAAGTTTGTCAAATGGCGGATTCAAACCTGGGTCGATCATGTCAAAATTAATACTATACACATTTTACCATCTGCATCACTGGAGCTGACGGCAAGCGATCATCTTTTATAATGTTGCCCAGTCACGTGTTGGTGGGCGGAGTTTGTGGGAATAGCCTCTGCCAACAAGACTTGCACTTAGTGTAAATAGACACTCCGTTATTTGTTTACCTGCATGTGACCATCACCAAAGGTCAGGAAACCATGAACATGCACATGTGTTGATGAATCATTGAAATATTAATTAATATTTAATTTCAAATTTAGTACATTGGGGTACTTTGGTATCTTTGGAATCTGATCACATAATCCATATCACTCTTAATCACTTCTGAGTCCAATCACTCTTAGCTAAAGTTTGTGCTTTTGTTGATCATACGATAGGCTGACAAATAAAATAAAAGAGTTGCGTAACAAGGCAAGACTGTTTCTGTTGGATGGCATTTTTGTCATAGCATATGTAACAGATCATAGGCTGAATGTAAATAAGGCTAAACAAAAGAAAGTATTCTTAGCTTGAATGTGTGACAATCTATGCTTGTTCCTTCAAAAAATCTACTAAATCAACTAAATATCATTGATTTGTCTAATCAGTTGTTTACAGTGCATAATAACTCTATAATGCTCTTTAATTCTAATATGTTTTATTACATTTTTTTATATATATTCTTTATTTTTATGATCAGTGTGATGATGTTAGTGCACCACAATGTGCAGAATAAAAGTGAAAGTGTTGTGGTAAAGATTAAAAGTAGTGCTCTAATTATATGAGGAATGATGAATGAAATCCAATCCAAAGTCATGAAAATCCATTCCCCATCCCCCTAAAAAAAACTCATGAAATCAGTTTTATACTTTTTGCACTATGAGCACAATCAAAGTGTAGATCCATTTATGAATACGCCAGCGGTATTACAATACAATACTTTGACTTTTGACAATGGTGTCCCATCAACACTCAAACAAAAAAGAAAAGTCAGTGATCAGCTGAAAGTCTATTATCATAAAGTGACATGACGTCTAAAGTTGTTTTCAGTTTATCTGGAATTTCTAGTTCTCTTGTTTTCTCAGTCAGTATTAATAAACCAAGCTTGAATGGGTCTACTTATACTAAAATATACCTGAACAAAAGTTTAATGTATGCCTGGAATTGATTAGAAGATTGCCATCTTCTAATTGTCATCAGTTACAGCAATCAGCAAAAAACAAACAAACAAAAAAAGATTATCTTTCAGTTTTATCTTTCAGTTTTATGTCTTAATTGCAAAAACAATTATATAAATGCATGTATATATATATATATATATTTTTTTTTTTTTCTTTTTTTTTTACCTTCCTGTTTATTGATCTTCTGAGCAAAATTACTGTTTTTCTCTGAATATCACTATGGCTGTGATCACCTCAGTGTGTGTGCCCTAAAAATATCAGAAAAACAGAATTCAGGACATTCACATACATACACAGTATGACATGAAGTGAAATGTATTGCACGACTGCCCCAACAAGTTGACACATTAGTAAACAATTAAAATGGCAAAAATACAGTACAAACAGACAATGCTGATAATAACAAATGTAATGGGCAGTATTTAAACATGCTACAGTTAATCAGTCTGATACTGGCTGACAGACAGGAAACTGTTTAGAGTATAGCTTGGACATCTGAGCAGGTAAACTATGATATGGCATTAATGTCTTTGTAACCGTAAATTTTTCTTTTTTGTTAAGATGTCTGTGTTTCGAGAGAATCAGAATTTTTAGTGACAAGATGGAAGTTCCTTTTTTTCCAGTAAAATAAGTCCGGAAACTCTTTAGAATATGCACTTCACTGTTAAAAAGTTCTATTGAAATTACAGTATTGCTCACAGCTGGTTATCAGAAGCTTACTGGAGACCTAAATTGGACAATCTAACTTACTGTAGATTTAAATTTGTGTTATTTACTGGTGACAGTTTGTTCAAAGACAAATGAACATTTAACATTAACAAGTGTTTATCTTTACAGAAAAAATGAAATAAAATAAAAGCCTCATGCAAGGCATTTCTAGGAACCAATATCAGAGAAAAAGAAAATAGAAAAAGGTTGATGAGGATTTCCCAGAATGCTTTTATGAGGCTGTTTATAGTTTTATTCTGTAAAGATAAAATACTTGTTTATGTTTAATGTTCATTTATCTTTGAACAAACAGTTGCCAGTAAATTTGCTAAATATAAATCTACAGTAAGTTACCGGCAACCAGTTGCATTACTACAGCAATCTTTTTTTTACAGTGGTTAACTATTAACTACGACTTTTACCTCAATAAATTCTTGATTTTCTATTAATAGTTAGTAAGGTAGTTGTCAGGTTTGCGTATTGGTAGGATGGGGGATTTAGAATATGGTCATGTAAAATAAGAGATTAGTCTATGCTTAATTAACACTAATAAATATTACAAATGTAAAAAAAAATGAATAGGAAGGGTAATTTTTTTTTTTCAATGGGAACACTCTAAACATGTTGCTAACAAAAGATGATTTAAAACTTACTTGGGTATTCAAGTACTGTATTTGTTCAAAACCTGTCAAAATCTTGTCCTTAGACAAGACTTGTCCTGAGTCACCTGAACAATCTATTTTTATGTTGAACAATATTTTGCTAGTTCCCATGCTCTGTAACTGTTATTTCACAATAATTAAATGATAATTGTTTGGTACCTTTCTTTTAAAATAGTTAATTTATGCTGCTTGCCACATTCATGCTTCAGAGTCATATTTACTGAAGTAATATTTGGTGGTTTGCTGTGTTTGCAATTTTTCTGGGGTATATGAAGCATCTTTTTTTGGTGTAAGTAATATTTTCCCTTTGGTTTTAAGACGCAAATAACACCCATGTCATGTTGTGGGCTCTGAAGCAATAGTGTTGCTAAATTAGACAATCCCTGCATTGGATAATCTTTATCTACGAGTTGTTTAAATCAGCAGTGACTAAATCTGTAGCTTATGCTAGCTAGATAATTTATCTAGCTAGCAGATAGCAGATCTAGCTTTTAATTAATGTAATAACTGTGAACAGCAGGAACATGAACTTTGTTATTTTTGCAATTAAACTGAATATTTAAACATCCGTTTTCTCAATTCTCAAAAATAAAACAACAGTCTGTCTATCTATCTATCTATCTATCTATCTATTTATCTCTCTCTCTCACAGGTAGTGTAGATGGAAGGCTCGGAGGCGTACGAGTTCATTGCAAACATTTAATATAACAAAAGAACGTATACAAAGCTGGGTTACACACACCAAATAAAGACGATCACGGACAAAGACTGGATCACAGAGGGAAGCTTAAATAGGGAAGACAATCAACGTAAATGAGGGAGACACACCTGACAGGAATACGTAATCAAAGAAATCTAGGTCACAGGGGAAGCACATGGGGAAAACAGGCAACAGGAAACAAAAACAAACATGGAGCTGTTACACTCTCTCTCTTATATATATATATATTAGTGCTGTCAAATGACGAATCATAATTAATCACATCTAAAACAAAATGAAAGATTTTGTTTGCATAATGTATATGTGAATATTATATTTATTATGTGTGTGTGTGTGTGTGTGTGTGTATATATATATATATATATATATGTATATATACAAACACATGTTGTGTTTATATATCAAATATGTTTATTTATAATATAAAATACAAGGAAAAGAAAATATATATATATGTGTGTAAATCTAATTAATATACACACTACACATGTACCAATCCTATGGTGACCTCTGGTTGTGCAGGAAAGAAGCTGCAAGTTGAGACTTTGAGAAAGCTGTCTGTTAGCATTCCTTTCTGTCTGAAATGAAGCTGCTCTACTGAACTCCCAGGAAGTATACCAGGGTGTTGTAGCTACCACATCCACCAGTAGAGGGAAATGGTGCCATACTTTACCGGTACCTCGGTTCTAGTGCATAAGAACTTAACATCAACATCTGTGTTCTAGATAGAAACACTGATTGAATTGTGCTGGACACAAAGACATCTACTCAACAGGTTAAAAAAGAATGATTGGAATGGCATGGTAAATAAACTAAGAAAAAAACGTTCAGTGCTCTCAGCTGAAAAATGTGTTTTTTGTTTTTTGTAGTGTGTTTTGGGCATTTTTCTAATAGGATTTAACATCCTACCAATAGGGTGCATTACATACCAAACACAATAATAATTTCCATTTAAACCAGTACATTTCCCATTACAACTATTAAATCCATTACATTTTTATTGTGTTGTAGGCAGGGTTCTGTTGTTTTTTGTTGTTGTTTTCAGCAGAACTATTACAAAAAGTGCTGTTTGTTCCGAATATTCTGACTTTTAATAGGATTCAGTTCAACAGTTCAGTAACCAAGAAGTTGATTATTTGCTGAATTTTGCAGTGAACATAATTATCTATAAATCCACCACAGCAGAATTTGCCTCTTTAAGCAACACAGCATTAGTTAGTTAGTTTCTGAATGAATGCACGCTTTGAACTAATTGTGTGTGTGAATCAATGATTCAAAGGCCCTATTCATAAAGTTCCTGACGCTTCATGGTCAGAACCTCTACATTATTCTTGTCAACATAGTCCATAGTTAAAAAATAAAAGAAAAATTAGGTCCCAATTTATATTAAGTGTCTCTAACACTCGTGTACTGTTAGGAAATTTCCTCTCTCTAGGAATTGTCCCCCACCCCAGTTCTTTGATTTTGCCAATGATGAGACTATACAACAAAAATTACTCTAAAAGTTATTTAATAAGAATCAGAATAATTGAGTCTGAGCTCA